>WSXT02224065.1:0-16712 GCA_011762715.2 Neuroterus valhalla | reverse complement strand
CTAGTGTCGATCCCGGTTTAAAGCCGGACAGCAGCAGATTTTTTCTCATTTCTTCAAAATAATTCCCGGACCAGTAATCGATAAAGTTACCATCTTAAATAATTATATTGTTAGCAATGATAATGAATTATTTAAACAATTATTTTTCCTAACATGAATTGATTATTACATCAATTTGATTAAAAAGTAATAAAAAGTTAAAAATTTAAAAAAAAAAAAAATTATGTAGTACTGAGATTCATTAGATTAGATTTATCACTCCATGCATACCCTTTTCGGGTCTTTACATATCTATATTCCCCCTTCCCACAGGAGATCTTCAGACATTGAACCCTTCAACTCACATCCCTTCCCGAAAATCCCCAATAACCCCAACTCTCATAATAAGCCTCCAAGCAATGCCTGACGTACTCAATCCCGTGGGATTTTTAATCTCTGAAAACCCCTACCGTCTGCAGCCGGATTTTCTATTCAAAACGCTCGCATTCGCCTGAACATTTGGTCAGAGGAGAGGAAAACTGCAGCCCAAGTCGGAAGTCACCACGCAGCTGCCGTCGGTCCAAAATTATGTAGTATTAATCTAGAAGAAAATAGCTATAAACATTTACAATTTGTTTAAACAATAATTTTTGCTGAATAAATAAAATTATTACTCACTTTAAGTGGAAAGTGTACAAATGTTGCAAATTTCAGAAAAAAACCGCAACTGTGTAGCATTTTTCTGAGAGATTATTGTTATAAATAATAACGAATTGTTCAAACGTTTATTTTTGTTACCTTCAATTGATAATTATTTTGCTCTAACTGAAAAGTTGAAAATCAATAGAAAAGTTCAGAAAAAGTCTTGACTGTCTAACCCTTTTCTAAGAGGAAGTTGTTAAAAACAATGATACATTGTTTAAACAGTTCAGATAAACATCTTATTATCAGTGTAAAGTAGTTTATCATGTATTTGAAACAACCTACGTTGTTACCTCCCTACGTTTTTTTCGCGTTCAGCAAAACGCAAAAAAATCATAATTAGCGCCAAAAACTCGAAAAAACCATTTTTCCACTTATGGGGTTTTTTCGGTACCTTATAAAAAAAAATTATGGAGGTAATAATTAAAAATTAATATTTTATGTGTATTTTGCGACTAATTGTGAAGAGAAATGGTGAATTCCGAACTCGATTCACCCAATATTTAGAATTCTGAATAAAATTACAAAAACGTCTTTTTTCTTTTGGGAAATACGTGTTAAACTTCTTGGGGCTTGCGCCACCTCTAAGTATTCTTTTTTCATTAGAAAATGCGTTTTTTTTTTTGTAGGTTCGAACAAATTTCCGGGCGTTTGTATAAAAATTCGAAAACAACCTCTTATTTCATGAAACCTGAATAGCGAGAAGGAAAATCCGGCTAACACAAATGTGCCATCATCCCTACCTTGGCTCTTAACTGCTCGGAAGAGTTGATGTACTCGCGACTCTCATTGAGCGAGGAGCATGGGGGGGATGGTGTCACATCTGTGCTCACCGGTTTCTCCCCTCAGTCAGGTCTACACTTAAGACTCACAATTTTATCTTGAAAGCAACAGTAACTGTAAGGCTTTACTTTTGAGTGCTAAATCGGTGGTAACATGTTCTGTGCCGATCGTGCTTTTCCACAGTTGCTGAAAAAGTTCCTTGTCGTCTGTACAAAAGTTGGCTCAACTGCTGGACTACGGATAAAAAAAAACTCTAATCCGAGAGTAGGAAGAGAATGAAAGAAGAGAAGGCGGGACAATACGAACGAGGAGGCTGAGAATCTCAGCGACTTCGAGGACCATGAGAATCAACGAGCAGAAAACTTTTGATGAAAAAGTTCAGACCGAATATCCGCGAAGAGGTTGCAGCGAAAGTTTACGACAGGAAGTCGAACGATTGGAATGCAGTGAGAGACTATTCAATGAAAAAAAGAGAGATAGAGGGAGAAAAAGGGAGTGAAGGAGGGTCATCGCAAATGGAGAACATTCAAGAGATACGGGAAGGCAGAATCGCTTTCTTACGACTTTTGAATGTTTTCCAATTCAGATTGCTTTTTCATCTATTTTAGAATTTTCAAATAAAAAAATCTCTTTTTCTTACCTTAACTGTTAACTAGAAGAGATTCGGGAATCATTGTAGTGAACTTTTAAATATCAAACTTGAAGCCTGATAAAAAAGGCTATAAGTTACATTTTTCTGGAACGCACAGTGGTTCCAAATGCCCAAAAGGTGGTCAAAACTATAAAATATTCATAAAATGGGCCAAATTTTCTTACTCAGGGATTTTCGAAGTTGCTGATAACGAATCCGGTGCCGAAAATTTCAAAAACAAAATGACGGATTCAATATGGTGGACGAGTATGCTAAAAAATATTTGATTCCTTTTTAAATTAGTGCAAGGGAATTTTTGAGGTTGCTGATTACAAATCCAATGTCAGAAATTCAAAAACAAAATGGCGGATTCAATATAGTAGACGAGTATGCTAAATAAACTTTTGATTCTTTTCAAAATTAGTGTGAGGGGGTTTTTGATGTCGCTGATTACGAATCCAGTGTAAAAAATTTCAAAACAAAATGCCGGATCCAATATGGCGGATGAGTATGCTAAATATAGTTTTGATTCTTTTCAAAAATGGTATAAGGGGGTTTCCGAGATCGCTGACTTCACGGATACTAGTTTGTTCCAAATGAGTTTTACTTCACAATCGTCATAAACGATAACTGAAATGCCCAAAATATTAAAATTTTTATCATTGAAGCATTTATTTCATTGATGTACTATATTGAATCTATAATTTTTAGGAAAAACTTAATGAAAGACATGCATGTAGCGACTTAACAAAAATAAAGAAAAAATACGCTTAGTAGAAATTTTTTTTAGAATTCGTGTCCACCATTTGTATTCAGTGACCTCACGAAACCCCTCATATCGAATCAAGTTATAATTGAATATTATTTTAGGTAACTAGTCCGCCGTATCGGTTCTGCCATTTAGTTTTCGAAATTTTTAATACCGGGTTCGTAATCAGCGACCTCAAAAACCCCCGTACACTAATTTGGAAAAGAATCGAAAATTTATTTAGCATACTCGTCTATCATATTGGATCGACCATTTTGTTTTTGAAATTTTTGAAACCGGATTCGTATTCGGCGACTTCAAAAACTCCTGACGTAGAAAATCTGATCTATTTTATGAACATTTTATAGTTTTGGCCACCTTTTAGGCATTTGGAACCATTGTGTGACAAGTAATGTGTGTCTCGTCGCGACTCATGCTTCAATTTTTCAACATGAAAAATATAAAATTAAAAACGCATCTGCAGCTAATTTTTATTGAATAAATTAAAAAACGTTTGCTAAGCACTGTGATGATTTTCACTCGTTAGAATACTGCGGATTAATCAACTTTTTATATGAATCAAAATCAAATTTTGTCTCAGATATCAGACAATTCGTTTATGAACATATTTTCATCTGAAGAACCCATTTTTCTAGTTTAAAACGATCACTTTCAAGAATTGTTGTACAACTAAACTAAGAGATACTTTTTCTGTACCTCGATCCAAGAACTTGACACAACAGATAAGGCCAAGTTTAGACTAGGTTGCGAAACCAGTTTTTCAAACAAAAGACTACCCGACTTTTGAAATGAAGGGACGAGAACCTTGATTATCAACTGTGCAAGTCGAAATGTCGATTCAGTAACAAAATTTTTTTCATTTTGTCCAGCTTTTTTCGATTTGTGACAACTGTGGAACGTCACGTTCTACAATTACCATCACTGGAAGTTATTACGTTTCTGAGGTTTTTCTGTTGATGTTAGCTATCTAAAAAATTGCAATTTCCTGAGAAAAGATTGCAAATAAAAATGTCGTCAAAGTCAAAGGCTGGTCTTTGATTTCCTGAGGGAAATATCTGACGCCAAGTGATTTGAAAATGATTGAGTCTTCTCCTGTCTCTGAATACTGTTATATCGTAACAGTGTGACATTATGTTGTGAATATTCTTTTTTGAGGATCTACATTTTTCAAGGAAAAATTGAAATGGAAAACCTCCGAAATGATCAGTCAAGAAAGTTACTGAATTTTTAGTAAAAAACGTTAATGGAATTAGTACTTAATTCTCTTGTTAATTTTCTAGATGTTGATAGTGAGGGAGACTTGTTGTTTGGTTGGATTAGCTTTCTGATAAGACATTTTATGGTGTTAGACGAAATCGATCTCGAGGAAATTGGCCTGCGAGGGTCTTACGAGATAACGAGTATTTTGAAAGATAGTAATTATGCAGGGGTGATCAGAAAACTTTCCAGCCACGAGCGCTAATGAAATGAGGAATTTAATAAGTACTAATCAAGTTATCTCGCGTAATTATTGTGCTCAACCCGATGGAATTTTAATTACCTGAATATAATATATGGCTTGACGAAGGAACATAATTATGGATAAATTATTGATACAATTTTAATAGATATAGACTGCACTAACCTGATTATATATATATATATTATCAATGCTACCAAATGTCTACTAGTGATGATCTTCTGCAAAAAATTGAATTGGTGGCAAAAAATGAGCACGATCCTCATAAAGATGAATTTCACTTCCATTTTTAGATTACTCTCAATTTATTTGAATTTTGCTTGAGAATTTTTACTTCTCTGACATATCTAGAAAAGAATCTCCCTGAAAAATAGTCACTTTTCGGACATCAGTTTTGATTGAACAATCAAGATCCTTTGCACACTTCACCACTAACTCAGAGGTGAGGGGGACCTACAGTTTACGGTGGATTCTGAACCACCAAGAGCAACAGCTACCTAATACTTGGAGAACTTAAAGAACTCTAGGAGTACCGGGCTCACGACTCTCCGTGGCCTGCTGAAGCTCTTCCAGAGTGCGAGGCGGGAATCGAACCCACAACCAGACAGTACTGTGGGTCCAAAGCTCATGCCTTAGCCCCCACGACCAACTGACCACTCTTCAAACATTTTATCATTGTTTTCAGCAACTTCCCTTTAGGAAAGGGTTAGAAAGTCAAGGTTTTTCTTGGATTTTTTAACTTATTCTGAACGTTTTATTGAAAGCGAGGTTATAATCAATTAAAATTAACACAAATAATTGTTCAAACATTTTTCCGTTAATCATAACAATATTCTCCTAGAATAATGCTACGAAGTTGCGGTTTTTCCTGAAATTTTCAACTTTTTGTCCACTTTTCACTTGAAGTGAGTAACTATTTAATTAAATTAGGCAAAACTGATTCTTTAGGCAAATTGAAAATGTTTGTGTCTATCTTCTTTCAGATTAATACTACATAGTTGATGTTTTTTTTCCTTAAATTTTCAATTTTTTATTACTTTTCATTCAGACCAAAGTAATAATTAATTCATGTTAAACAATAATTGTTTGAACAGTTTATTATCATTGCTAATAATTGTCTCTTTTCCTAATGATAGAGACTTGCGTTTTCTTCTGAAATTTTGAACTTTTTTTCTACTTTTCACTTGAAGTATGTTAATATTTACTTTAATTTACAATAATAATTGTTTTAACAAATTATCATTCTTTATGGCTATCTTCTCTTGGATTGGTGCTAAAAAGTTGCGGTTCTTCTGAAATGTTTATCTTTGTTTTACCTTTTTAGTTGTGAACAAATAATAAATAAACATTAGAGAGAATCAACTTCCGAATATTATTGTATAGTTTTCAGTTAATTATTTTTGTTCCTTTCTCAATGTTAAAAAAAACAATTAGAACAAAAAAGCTGAATTCATTCAGTAAAATTTGAATTTGGAACGTTCTACTAAAATTATGGATCTTCAACGCAAAACATGAATTCAACTTTTAAGTGGAGAGTTGAATTTTCGACCTAAAAAATTAATTTGTAAACTTTGTAGCAATATTGAAGGAGAATATTGAAATAGTTAATGGCAAATTGTTCAAACAATTGATTTGGTTAACTTCCATTGATTATTACCTCCTTTAACCGAAACATTGGAAATAAGTTGAAAAATTCAGAAAAAAAACTTCACTTTCTAACCCTTTCCTAAGAGAAAATTGCTGAATACAATAAAAAAATTTTGGACAGTTTAAATAAACATGTATTTATCAATATTTGATAGTATTTCATGTATTTGAAACAATTTGCTCTGAAAAAAACCACAAAAAAATCATAATTATCGCCAAAAACTCGAAAAACCCTTTTTTCACTTATGGGGGTTTTTCGGGACCCTATAAAACCGATTTATGGAGGTGATATTTGAAAAGTAATATTATATTTGCATTCTGTGACTGATTGTGAAGAGAAATGGTAAATTTCGAACTAGATTCGCCTATTATTGAGAATTGTTGATAAAATTTACAAAAACGTCTTTTTTCCTTATGGGAAATACGTGTTACACTTCATGGGGCTTGCGCCAGCTCTAAATATATATTTTTTTTAATAAAATGCATTTTTTTGTGGATTCGAAGGAATTTCCGGTTATTTTGCATAATAATTCGAAAAAAATTTCAAAATATTTGATCTGCAATAGCCATGATAGTTCAATAAATGTTGCGCGCAACATTTTGAATTTTTGCTCAGAGGGTCTCAAAATGTGGAGATTTCAATAAATACGCGAAAAATAATTTTCACATAAAACCGACACCTCGTTTTTAATGAGAATGGAAAAATTGGTAAAAACACATGAATTAAAGTTGACGCATACACCACGAAATTTATCGATTCTCAAGTAACTGATCCACTTTTTTTTCTGCAAATTCATCCATCAACATCATTTTTTATTGCATACATAGATTTTTTCGTAACGGCTACTCAACATTCAAAATAGTTTTCATCCGTTTTTTATTAGCACACATATTTTTCTTTACTGGAATGAATGGTTTTTCGGTATATAAATAAATAGCTCCTCATAACTTGAATAGGCAAACATTCTTCACAATTTCCATGGGTAATTTTGCAATCATTATAAGTGTCCTATATTATTTCATCCTATTCGGTGATTTTTCTCTACATGATAGTCTGTAGTCTATAATCTGCATACTCGATAACTTTCGAAAGAATGATCATATTGGATTGTGCTTTGGCACAATTCTTCAAGGCCACAAAAAAAAGGAAAAGTTCGTTAAGAACTTTTTGACCTATAGTTCTGGTTTCTTCCATCAAAATCGCTTTTTGAAAAATCAAAAATGCCTGTTTCCGCTCAAACTATGCATGGTGCGAAAAAATGTCAAAAAAAAATTTTTTTCATTTCAGAAAGACCTTTAAATTTTCTACATGCCATTTTTTTCATAAAATGCATTGTTTTGACACGATGGCTACATAGGCGTTCTCCAATAAAAAACGATCGTGTCAGATCAACGGGATGGATCGCCCTACCAATAATGGATTTTTTTCTCAGTGTGCGTGCCTGCGTCAAGTTTTAGTCGCTGCTCAGCACCATTGGCCGGCCTCGCTACCTACGATAACTTAAACTCGACGCAGTGACGCTTGGATATTTTCGTCGTATCTCAGGAACCAATAAATATTTTCTGAGTAATATAGCTTCAAATTAAAGGTAAGAGTCCAAACATTGCGAAGCTTATATTTTGGAATTTGTCTATAACTCTTCTAGGTCATTTCAATAGTAAAAGTTGAAGTATGAAATTAGGGAAATTAGTGGATTTTCCTTTTTACTTCTCACGTGCTGCATCCTCTTAATAGAGTTAAAAATATCTTTACTGAGACCCATCAGACGTGGAATTCTATAAGCCTTCCAACTTTTTCCCTTTGAAGCTATCTCTTCTTTTCACCAATCTATCGTACTAAAAATTGGTGATGCTAGTATATGATCGCTTAGGAAATAATATATCCAAATGTCAAGTGATTTTGACACCCTAAGTGGGTCTTTTTGCATGATTTGAAATGAATTTGATTTTTTGCACCTTGTATCTTGAAGGATCAGAATATTTTCTACTAATTGCAAGACCTTATGATATCAGACCCTTGTTGAGAATCGTATTCAGATTATGACGTCATCAGTCAAGCAGACTCAGACTCCTCCCTTCCAGTTGCCTGTAGGCATTCTCCAAGAAGGTACAAGAACACAAGTTCGACGTAAGTGTCGCCTGTTGGGATCGATACCACGGAGATGCATGTCTCTGAGGTTGGGTAGGATTCAGTTCAAGTCTCGCTGTATCTCACCCACAGTACGTGACGCTTCTACGAGGAAAGAGTGTTTGCACTTGTACATATGCGTGCAGGTGTACGCACATGAAAAGGGTAGCACCACTACCAAAACAGATTTCGTGCCTGAGGCAGTAAGTAGAGGGTAACAAAAAAGAATGCAGTGTTTACTCTTAAACTTGGCACCCAGCCCATGTAGCATTTCATTTCTTCAGCAAAGTGTGTAATATCCCACATATACCATCAACCGTTCGTTCATCCTATCTTTCACACGCGCTTTCTAGAAGAGGAGTATTTCGCATACTTCGAAATTCTTACAGAAAAACGTCTCCATAAGAGGACTCGCATTTTTACTCTTATATTCCGCACATTCCTTTGATACACATTGCCTAATAAAGTTCCTACTGGCAGCGACAATCTTTTTAATCCAATTTTTCAGATCACGAATCGGTTAGCCACACCTATTATCTAGAGAGCCGCCAATGTCACCATGCCTACTCTCACTGAGTACGCTTATTGGAAACCCCCACATTTACATCATGTCTCTCAGTCACACCTCTTATCCAAAGAGCCGCGAACTTAGCCTCGCCTACTCTTACTGAGTGTGACCCTTGGCAACACGGATATTCATTTTTTCGTTTCTTGTTCCTTTTAAGGATTTCTCAGAGTTCTCTTTTCTTCAGGTATACTTTTCAGTTGTGTTCTTTAAACACGCCTAATCTTCTGGGTATGCCCCTCGCCTACATCCGTTCGCATTAATCACGCCTCTGACTCCGCCCCCCAGCAACATCATTTTCCCAAACCTAGATCTGCATACCTTTTTTCTGTCAATTTCTGGGGTAAGTCATGGAAACCAAATCGCTTCGGAAACATCATGTAGTGAACGAAATCTTCTTCTTAGCTAATATCGAAAATTGATATTTTAGGAAAGTGCTATATTTCTCCATAAACATCATTCCTTGATAACACTTATGTCAGGAAAAATATGAATTTGACACCTTGCGATTAGGTGTGGAAAGACGAATTGTTATTCATCAATTAATATGTAACTGTAAGAAATTTCGAACAAGTTTTGTCTTGGCATATTTTGTACCCTCTGAAACAGACATCAAAGCTTTGTAGTTCAGGGGCGAGAGGCTTTATAAAGCTTCAGATTTATGAAGCCTCTCCTCAATGCTTTCTTCTTTTTTATTTTTGTTTCTTCAGCACCTGCTTTATGAATGTCAATATAGTGTTTCCTGTTTTGCCTCTACTAATAGCTCACAACTTCCATTTAAAATTTTGGACAAATTCATCTGCGTCCAATAATAACTGGTTTTCTCCACATATATGTCCGCTTGAGATCCCCTTTGGTTTTTTCCTTCTATTAGTAAGTTGACTCAGTGTAGCGAAACATCATGTTGAATGATTTCTACCGAGGCCTATTAGAGTTTAATCGACTTCTGACATTTTCTAAAGCATCAACTGGACGTGTTCTGAAAGTAGAAAAAGCGGTGCAAGCGACTGAAGACTCAGAAGTACCGGAAAGTCTAGAAACAGACTAATCCATTATTCACTGGATGAGTTTACGACATCGAGCGCCACAGAAAGCGAAGGCTTCCTAGTCACAAACGCAACTTCTTGTCCTTCGGGAGCTTAAAGTCATTAAATGTTGCTTTGACTCAGTTTATGTTTGCTTTTACTAGAAATAACATTATCTGAGGGCAGATGATACTAAATAGCTAATAGGTACCTACTCCTTCCTAAGTTGAAATAACGTTCGGCATCGAATAGTAATCTGAAAAATGTACATTTTATAATTTATATTGGACTGAATATTTGAAGTCTTTTCAGCCAGGCTTTGGTAGAATGAGGAATAAAACTCCAAGGAAGAAATAATGAAACTTCTCGCGTGACTTGTCGCCACGATTTCCGGTATCGCTGGGTTTTCAAGGCGACAAATTGCCAAGAAGAGATTTAAAGAGTTTTATTTTGCGAGGATGTCGATAATTCCCTCTCTGCTTTGCTGCCTACGCGATTTCACGAAAGCTCGCTAGGCTTGGATTCCACTTTGTCCTCGAAGCGTTCAAGAATTCACCAAAAGCCAGATTAATCGTGGATTAAAGGGTTCGGAGAACTCTTTTGAATAGTTGAAAACGTGCTTTTCCCTCGTTCTAAAACGTTTTCATTACTTTCGCTTTGTCACGCAGAGACCTTTGTGGAAATAACGATCTCTGCTCGCCCCATGATTGTGAAAATGCACTTTGTTTGCAAGTAAATTCCACCCTCATTGTAGAATGTCGCTGGAAAGTCAAAAGGTTGTAAAAGATTATAGAGAGGATTAGGATCCTAATGGAAAGGTGCATTTATGGTTTGGTATTTTTAGAGATAGACGTGATGAAAATATCAAGAAGAAAAATACCGATATTGATCTCGAGGTTCGCAAAGAGTCGGATGAGGCATTACATTTTCACGCCGTGCACGTTTCCGGTTATTAATCACAGTACCACAGACCATGAAGAAACGGAAGAAAAGAGAACTATCAGTCACTAAAGGGACGTTGAGGAGTCCTTAGACGGTAACAGTTTTTGTTAAGAGATTGTTGGAGGACTTTTCGAAAGAATAATGGAGGAAGATTTCTCCTCTAATATTTCAGTGATATAATTAGAAGAATCAAATTCCGTTTCCATGGAACACCTCAAATTTATTACAAGACTTATACTGACGCAGATAGAAAAAAAAGAGGAACAAAAAAAGAGGAAGCTGAAGAAAAGTTGAAGGACTTCTTGGATTCTTAGCCCGTTACGAGATTTGTCAAGCAGTTGTAATTCCACTGGTTGTCTGTTTTCTACCTCCAACTGGTCGGGTCTTGTAATCTTACTACGTTTCTCAGCCACTACTATCATCTATACAGCCTCGCCTACTCTAACTGAGTACGATTCTTGGAAACAAGGTCATTCATTCCCATTTTTTTTGGGTTTTTTCACTTTTCTAAGTTTTCCTCTTGGAGGAATTTAAAGTGGTGTTTCTTTGAACATATCCGCCCGCTTAGAGCCGCCCCTTAACCACGCCTGATCTCATCAATACTGCATCTAATTGCGTCCCTAAGCCACACCTATTATCTAGAGAGCCGCGATTGTCACCACGCCTACTCTCATCGAGTACGCTTTTTCGAGACTCCCTTATTCATCCCCATTTCCTCTGGGTCTTTTTTGTTTCCCTTCCAAGGTTTTCTCTGGGTATACTTTTAAGTGGTGTTCTTCAAACATACCCACTCTTCTAGACTTGCCTCTTGAACATGCCTAATCTTTTTAATCACGCCTCATATTACGTCCCTCAGCCACACCTCTTGTTCATAGGGCTGCGAACTTCGCCTCACCTGCTGTAACTGAGTACGATTCCTGGAAACACGGACATTCATTCCCATTTTCTTCGGGGCTTTCCGCTTTTCTAAGTTTTTTTCTTGGAATAATTTTAAGTGGTGTTTCTTTGCACATACCCGCCCTTTAAGACTCACCCCTTGACCACGCCTGATCTCATTAATCATGCATTTTATTACGTCCCTAAGCCACACCTATTATCTAGAGAGCCGCCAATATCACCACGCCTACTCTCACTGAGTACGCTTCTTGGAGAATTCTACATTCACTCCCATTTCCTCTGGGTCTGTTTTTTGTTTCTCTCCAAAGTTTTTCTCTGCGTATTTTCTTCAGTAGTGTTCTTCAAACATACCTTTTCTTCTGGACTTGATCCTTGACCACACCTAATCTTATTATTCACGCCTCTTATTACGTCCCTGAGCCACACCTCTCATCCATGGAGCCGCGAACTCAGCCTCGCCTACTGTAACTGAGTACGATCCTTGGAAACACGGACATTCATTCCCATTTTTTCGGGTTTTTTCCCGCAGACCATAGAGAAATGGAAGAAGTGAGAACTATTTGTCACCAAAGCGACGTTAAGGAGTCCTTAGACGTTGGAAGGTTTCTCCTCCAATACTTCAGTAATATAATCAGAAGAATCAAATTTTGTTTCCATGGAACACATAAAATTTATTATTAGACTTATACTGACTAAATAGAAAAAAAGGAACCAAAAGAAAAGAGGAAGATAAAGAAAGGTTGGAGGACTTCTTGGATCCTTAGCCCGTAACAAGATTTGTCGAGCAGTTGTAATTCCACTGGTTGTCTGTTTTCTACCTCCAACTGGTCGGCTCTTGTAATCTTACACGAAGCTAGAAAAGGGAAACGGGTGGAGTTAGTTTCATGGACTGCTTTTGGTATAAAATGTCGAGAGAGTGGATATTGGAGATAAACATCTCATTGCACTATTTTCACAAGACTTTCCAGACGCGATACTTTTCTGCTAAGCCCTCATGGGGTAAAGATGTCCCGTTTTTCTCGGAATTTTATAAGATTCTGGAGGAAAGTTATTGCCATCCACAAACTTGATATTTTATCTAATGTCAAGACATTCTCAGGGTGGCGACTTGACCTAGAAACCGGGAAAGAACGGTAAATGACCGGGAATTCAATGATGAACCGGGAATTTACCTAATTCAACCTAGACAGGGAATTTCAGAAAATAATGACAGTTTTTATTTAAGGGTAGGGAGTTTCAGTTAAAAAGTATAATTCCACTTAAAGCAGAGAATGAATTTTCCACACGGAAGGGCAACTTTTTAAACTTGTTATAATTTGGACTCAGAAGAGAGGAATTTTCAAGAATAGTCCCTCCCATTCAAAATTTGTCACATTTTTCAAGTCCCCTCTTCTTATTTTCAAATAAAGAAAGTACTTCAAGCAGTCTTTAAAGTAGGAGTGAAATTCCGAAGAAGAAATATTTCTGAATTATGATTGAAAAATTGTTTACATTGTTCATTGTTCAAATTGTTTGTTGAAGAACAAATTTTCTTTGTTCACCTTTGGTAGAAATCGTAGCGACTTTGTTGAAATAGAGTTCATCTTTTTGTGGTGGAAATTGAAGTATTCAGTTGAACATTGATTTTCGAATTTGAAAACCAAACTTTTTTCCTTAGAAATCTTGTACTTCGTGGGAAATTTGCCTTTTTTGTAGAAAATCAAATTTCATGATCATTATACCTGAATATTCATCAGTCTGTTTGGAAATAAATTTCATAAACTAAAAATTAAACTGTTTCATTTTTAGTAGAAAATTGATCTTTTCTAGCCCGAAATTCGACAATTCGGTAAAAATTTGTCTTTTTGATTTAAAAATTAGATTATTTCGTTGAGACTTCACACATTTTGTTGAAAAATCGTTTTTATTCTTGGTGGAAAATTATCTTTTTCTTTGGAAGCACATCTTCTTCGAAAATTCCTCTTCTCGGTTAACAATTTAAGTTACACAGTCTACCATTTTTCATCTTAATCCAATATTCATCTAGTGGGAAACTCTTATGTTTGGTTTAAAATTAATTTTTAAGACAAAAATGTCACTATTCTATTTTCTTTGAGAAGTTTCATTTTTATAGTTCAAATCTGAACCATTTTGTTGGGAAATTGTATTTTTTGCATGAAAATTCATTTTTTATCAAAAATTGAATTATTCTAGTTGAATAACCATCATTTCGGTTATAATTTCATCTTTCTGGTTTGAAATTTAACTACTTCAGTGTAACATCTACAATTTCATTTGATTTTTTATCATTTTGTTTGAAAACGAAATAATTAGTTTGGTAGTAAGTTTTTTTCGTTTGTTGAAAGTTAGTTTTTTTTGTTAGAAGTAATTTTTTTAAACTGGAAATTTAACCTAATCGAATTGAAATTTCCATAGTGTTATTTGAAAGTCCATTTGTTTAGTTAAAAGTCCCTTTTTTTAATTTGAAATTTTCGTTGAAAATTTATTTTTTTCAGTAAAAGTCCATTTGTCTGTGTGAAAACTTAGCTCCTTCAGTTGAAGATTCTTTGTTTTATTATAAATCTCTTATGCCTGATTCAGAATTGGTTTTTTCAACTAAGAATGCTACCGTTCCGTTTTTCGTTAAAAAGAATTATTTTTTGAGTTAGAAATTCGACTATTTTGTTGAAACATTGTATTTTGTCCTAGAAAATTATTCTTATTTTTTGAAAATTAATTCTTGATGTTCAGATTGAACGGCATGAATATAAAATGAAGGTTGAGGTTTTGCGACAAATATGAATATGTTACTTCTATTTTACCGGGAAAATCAAAAAACTTGAAAGAAGAAGAACCGGGAAATGACCGGGAATTTGAAATCTTCCGCCGAATCGCCACCCTGATTCGACATCATAAAATTTCACTTCTGTTCGCGAGTCACATATTGCAGATAGAAACCAAAAATTAAAAAGGGAAGTTTTAAATTGCTGAAATTGCTGGTTGAATCACGAGAAATTGGAAAGTGGCACATACGTACGCAGTATTACCAGCGCGGCTGATGTGAGAATCGTTGTAAAAATTCACGAATCTACGGGTCCATACGTCGCTCAGGTACTCTAAAATCCATTACGGAAATGTGCTAGCTCCACTCCAGACCCGATTTAGCTACGTGGGTGGAGTGACTGCCTTTTCAAACTTTTAATCAGATTGTTGTGGTAGTCGGAATATTTTTTGTTTCAGATGTTGAATCGTTATTTCAGTCGCAAAGTGACTTCGCTCCAACAATTCAATCACATAGAACGTCGAGGAATCAGACGCCACTGTTGAAAGTCTAATCAATTTTTTCTTATCACGCTTGTTCTTATTAATCATGCATCCAATCACGTCCCTAAGCCACTCCTATTATCTAGAGAGCCGCGATGGTCGCCACGCCTACTCTTACTGAGTACGCTTCTTGGAAACTCCCACATTCATTCCCATTTCTCACCCTCTCTTTTAGACTTGCCCCTTGACCACCCCTGATCTTATTCATCATGCTTCTAATCACGTCCCTTAGCCACACCTGTTATATATAGAGCCGCTAATGTCACCACGCCTACTCTCACTGAGTACGCTTCTTGGAAACTTCCACATTCACTTCCATTTCTCACCCGCTCTTTTAGACTTGCCCCTTGGCCACGCCTGATCTTATTCATCACGCCTCTAATCGCGGCCCTTTGCCATACCTATTATATATAGAGCCGCCAATGTCACTACGCCTACTCTCACTGAGTTCGCTTTTCGGATACTCCCACATTCACTCCCATTTCTCACCCGCTCTTTCAGGCTTGCACCTTGACCACCCCTGATCTTATTCATCACGCCTCTAATTACGTCCCTTAGCCGCACATGTTATATATTTATCGCGTTTTTTATCTCTATTTATTTCATCTTCTCCCTTTATCGTATTTTGAACGATAATGCGGGGATAAATGAGAGAATCTTAGAGAAAATGAACATAAAAGACAAGGTGCTAGACGGTATATCGACTTGCACACCATACGGTTTTCCTTTTATGAACCCCAGCCGGATCCAATAGGGATTACGGCAGCCATGATAGGATAGAGAAATTTGCAGGGAAGGCTAGGATAGCATCATCCACAGGATTCTCAAAGATCCTCTTCCTCCGATTCATAAATATCCTACGGCTATAATATCCTGCTGAAAGAACTCCTGCGGGATCACAGTGCGTAGTATAGCTTTCTACAAACATATATATAATTCTACATATGCTAGTTGTCCAAACGAGTTTGCCCTTGGGCAATATGTTATTCTGTGTTATTCAAACAAGCCAAGAGAACATTGGCTTCCGTTTGCTTGTTTGTCAAACAAATACTAAATCTTGCATTTCTATCTCTACTACTATTCATATTTGTCACGCCTTTATGTTCTTCCGTGAAAGGAGTAATCTTCATTAAAAGACCCTACCTTTTCACTTACCATTTTGTCATGGAGCTAATTTTTAGTGTCTTGCAGCACCAGACTGCTTGTAACATCTAGAATATCAGAAGTATATCAAACTTAAATTTTGTTCGAGAATTAATAAATTGGTAGGAAAAAATGTCTTGAATGCAAAAATCTAATCTCATCTTGATGATGACTTGAACGGGAAATTAGGGCGGACCGGGAAATGACCGAGAATTTTATTGACCGGGAAAAACCGGGAAATGACGGGGAATTCGATTTGATAACCGAGACATTACTTATCTTAACCTAGACTATTCAAAATTTATCCGTGAAAATACGAGAAATGACCGTTTTCTTTTTATAAATTAAAAAGAGATCTTATCATTTGATTTGAAGGAGGTAACGTTCCCTTATTCTGATTCTGACAATTTTTGAATGTATCTATACTATCATTAAGGAAATTAAGAAAATTGCTCTTCCAATTCAAAATCCGTCAAAATTTGAAAGTCCTCCCTTCTAAATGTTAAATGAAGAAAATAATTCAAGCAGTTTTTAGAGTAGAAGTAGTATTTCAGATGAGAAATATTTCTAAATTATAATAGAAAACTTGTTCACATTGTGTATTGTGAATTCATCCTGTTTTACCTAAAAAATCAACTTCTTGGTTGAAAGTTCAATTCTTTTGTTGAAAATTACATTTTTGTTGGAGGTGCATTATTTTAATATTTAAAGGGGCCATCCGTAATTGACGCAAGGGTTG
>WSXT02224054.1:0-16713 GCA_011762715.2 Neuroterus valhalla | reverse complement strand
GTGCAAAGGAATAGAGAGAAGGTTATGCCGAGACTCTCAGAACCCGTAACAGGGAGAGAGTATAAACCAATATTCCAACTTCCAACTTCCATTAGCGTTTTACTGCACATATTGTGCAGAAATCGTATGCTACTTTATTGAACCAATAGTGCAAGCACAGAATCTTATATCGCAATTTTAGCTCTATTCGTTACATTTCTACTTTTACTAGTAGTCCACATACTGCCGATAATCTTTCTCTTCTCATTCATACGTCTAGAAATCTCTGCATCTATATTTTCATCAGTAGTGAATGAAGTTCCAACATACACGAAATCATCCATTTGTTTTATCCTTTCTCCGTTCAAGGCCATGTTGCACATTGTTTTCTCACTCTTTTTTCTAAAACCAATCATTTTTGTTTTATTTACGTTGATCTGAAGACCCGTACTCTTCATGCTGGTATCCAGTCTGCTGTAAATCCTCTGCAAATAATCATCTGATTCTACCGTACCGATCTTCTCGTTTGCGAACGCGAGTCCTCAATTTCACTGTCCCAAGATCGAAAACTTCTTTGTCAGGGAAAGACATTTTTAGACTTCTGTTTATGTCACTTTCTGCTTAAGTCCCTCTATATTCTTTTAGAACTTCCCAAATTTTAGCTGTATCTACCTTTTCGAAAGCTTTTCCCAGATCAGCAAATGCACACAAAACTTTTTGTGTACGTCTAGGCTTTCTTCTGTGATCTATCTTGAGCATATTTCTAATTCGCACATGATCTCCCTGGCATATATCCACAGCAAACTTCCCAGATCCTTTTCTTTGTTATTTCCATGACTTTATCAATCAGTATTTTCGATATTTTGCCAACAGTACTTCGTAGGCTCATCGCTCAATCATAATTCGAGTCGCCTTGATCGGGTTTCCTCTTGTAGATTGGGAGAATAATTGCCTTTCTTCAATCAATCGGAACATCACTGTTAACAGCACACACACACCAAAATCGCGCTGTTTTTAAATTGTTATTTCAAAATCACGAAGCAGTTATATTAGGGCATTATTTTGGATTACATTGAAGACATCAATGAATTGTTCAGAAAGATAAAAAGTCAGGATAAAGCATCTATTCTAACCCACTGATATAAAAGTGTTTTGGTTGTACTTCAAAAAAATATTTATATGGCCTTTATCCTATCAAAAATTTTCAAAACAGATTTGTGATCGATCTGATGGATATCTCATTTGCAGAAAAACGTTGATCCTCAGAAACACCCTGGTTCGGTGTTGTTTTGAGTTACAACACAAATGTGCGCTCATGTTGAAGTTTTTAATCTTCTGATTGAATCAATAGTGTTTAGGAATATGGTTTTCACGCGAGTTCACATTTTCTACGAAAAAATTAACCGTTATCGAGCGGCGGGAACCAACCGGAATTTCTTTCATTTCGCTCGGAGTCAATGCGACAACTGCGCCGCTGTACATGTTCATTTTAATCCGTTTACAAACACTATAATTATATCTATAGATTCCACCAAGAACACTTTCACTCTTCACAACTGCGAAGATGTCACCATCGGATGTTGACATTACAATCTGTTCCCGGTTCAAGATATGCTCAAAGCTATTCTGTTTTGAACTTAATTTTATTCGTTTTTCGGCAGGGAAAGTATATCTTTGAAGTTCGAATATCCGCTGAAGATTCTTAACGGAAATTAGTCGGATGAATCTTAGTTGATCCATTCCACATCCAAATCCGTCGGGAGGAGGAAGCCTGGTAGGAAGAGACCCAAATGCTCTGGCATCAGAAGGAAGCCTTTCGAAAGAAGATCTAGACCTGGAATGAAGAGACGATTCAGAAGGAAGGAGATCTCTTCCAGGGGAAGGTTGTCCATCAGGAAAGGGAGTGGAAGTTCTGTCACGTAAAACACCAGGAAGAGGGTTGCCATTAGGTAAGCAATCGAACTGCGAACTTATCTCTGCAATAGGAAAGAGGAAGGTCGATTCGTTTCAAATGTATATTTGTATTTCTTATCGATATTATCAGAATACTTTTTTATTCCATGACCCTATGGAATTTTTTCACATTGCGAAATTTCTGAAAATCTTTTCATTTTCTTCTAGACTTAGTCCTCGTACGAAAGGATTTTTGAACTCCTAATAAGATGGACTTAGGAAGTTCAGACCTTATCTTGATACGCATGCTCCATGTTTATCAAAGCCCTTGGTTGCATATGTTCGAGGTATTGTGTGCATGTGCGTACAGGTTGTCTGGGTATAGGTGTGGTGTAGATTAAGTTGATATATTAAGAGTTGTAAGATCATGGAAAAGATGTAGAGAAGTATAAGGGTTGAATTTGATAAGATAGGAAAGTGAAGCCAGGTTTAAAGAGTTACAGCTGGAAAATGAAAGATGAATACATTGGGAACCTAATGTAACCACAGATTTGGGTAGGGCCTCAGATAACCTCTAGCCCATAACAGGTTTACTCCCACTTAAACTAGCAGGGCTGTACAATCATTTTTCATCTGATTCCGATCTGCAGTGAAAATTCTAAGTGGATTGCTTACTGTTTTCTAGATGAACACTCTCTTCTGATCCAGAACCTATTAACTCCCTCCATGCTTACACATCTAATTCTCGCTATTATCTTTTGGCTTTCTTTCTCTCCTTTCTCACACAAATGTCGTGCTTACTCCATTGGCATAAGCCACCCATATTGCTCATGGCACCTTGACCCTCTTATCCTCTCCTCTCTTCCTGCCTTCTCTCTCTCTCCATGCCGTTCCTCTTGACAATCTCATACACCCTTCTTCCTTCCACGTAACTTCTCCTCACTTGATCCGCATGCAGACCATTTTTTCGAAAATACCTTTCTTTCTCACCCTTTATCTTTCCACCTTCTCTCCTGTTCTCCTTCTCCCACCAACACTCGCTCAGTACCCTACTTCCCCTCTCGTCTAAGAATTTCCCTCACACTTACACGCTAGGCTACCTGTCAGGATCCCTAAACTCGCTCTCTCCGTCTCCTTTCTAAAGATATAACTAAATGTGCTTCTGTTCAACCCCAGATACCATCTGATGCATCCTTCAACCTTTCTCAACTCGTCTCTCCTCCATGGCCTCTCCCAACCTCTTTCTTGCTTATCCCATTACCCTTTCCCATACAGTGGCACTATCAACCCGTCTCTACACTCTCCTGGAAATCTCTCACTTCTTCAAGCCTTCTTAACTACCTCTTTTAATCCGACTCTAACAGCTGTTGTACCAAATATCCATGCTTCATTCTGCACCTCGTCCAAGTCTGCTGCCTTCGACCTTCTTAACTTCCTCATCTGTAGCTATATCTCCTTGTAATCCAACTCCATCCTCCGTTCATCCCTCGTTTTTCTACTTCCCTCATTTCTCTTCCGTTTTTTTGAGCCCTGGAATGACTCTTCAAAAATTTCTCTTCACTCCTCACTTCTCATCTTATCACTCATTCCCTCCCTACGCTTTCTAAACCTATTAATTATCTTCCACGCGTCCCCATCGGTCTGGAAACTTTTCAACTCCTCTTCCAGATCTTCATTTCTATTTTGCTCTTTCCTTTCACACATCATCCTAAACTCTTTCCGCATTTCCACGTAGTCTTCCCTCTTCGCGGTACCCTCATTCCATTTTCTATACTTCTTTTTAACCCTTCTCTTCATCCTTTTGCATTCTCTATCACACCACGATTCCACCATCCCTTTTTTCTTTTTTCTGCATTTTTTCTTTTGCACACATCTTTCAGACTTCACTTCCAAATCTTCCAATATCTCTTCCACCAACTTCCCTTCGAAACCTTCTTCTCCCAACTGCTCTTGGTATTTCTTTATAGCTTCCCCCGTCCATATTTCTCTTTCCCTCGTCGAAACGTCTTCTCCTTGCCTTCTGCCGCCTTCCCCTCTTATCCACAATCTTAATGGCTGATGGTTCAATTCTATCCTCCCTTTCACTTCGAATCTCTCCGTCTCTTCTCACCCTTGCATATTCATGACCACTTAGTCTAGCACTGATGCACCCACCTTGCTCACATACGTGTTCTCTCCTAGTTCGCCCCCTGTTCTTATAACATTCGCGACAGCCCACCCTCGACCCATCAATCAGTCTCTTGAAAAACCCCTCTCCTTTTCAAAATCATGTCCTTAGACCTCCTTTCGAAGCCCTCCGCATCCACGTAGGGACCCCCTTTCGTCCCCATTCTCGCATTGCAATCCCCTCCCCCCCCCCTCCCCCAGTAAAACCATTCCCTTCTTTTTCTCTCGCCTATAACTTCTTCCACCTTATCTTCATTCCTCTCCATCCCATCGCTATTGTTCGAAGTACAAAATAAAAGCAAAAAGAAATTGCAAATCAAAATGAATACAAATAATAGGTTATATTATAGATATATAGGTATACATATTTTTATATAATAATATTTACCAATTACATTGATGATGATTCCCAAGGTGAAGACAAGAGTTAAAACGATCTTCATTCTGTCCTAGAAGAGGAATACCGTTTTAAGGATTAAACGAGGGTTGAGTACGGAGTGTAACTAATAATTATTCTGGAAACTTTTCAATGATATTTTCTTCATCTCATGGATTATATATAAATCTTCTAATAAACTTCTATTACCTCTTACATTTCGCAATACTTTTGAATTTCATCACCTTTATTGTTTATCCTACGCATATAAATTATATCACTTGCTCAACCATATAGAAATTATCTATAAGATTCTGAATGTCAGACATAATAAAACTTTGTCGAACTGCATGTTATGAACTCAGTGATTCTCATAATAAATTTCTAAGTATGCGTTTATGGAATTCCATAATTTCCTCAAGCTGTATAAAGTCCAATATGGCCTTCAAAGTTTCTTTTATAATTGCAACAGAACAATTCAAGGAAAACGGTAAAATATCATATTATTTTGTGAATATTTTCTCCCAAATGACCTGGCCAACTATGACTCCAGAAATTTATCGAGTGGTCAGTTAGTCACTCCATCTAGTTGCAGGTTCGATTCCTGCTTCGCACCCTGCATGAGCTTCAGTGGTCCACTGGAATCGTGGGTCTGGTACCTCTGGAGTTATCTGGGCTCCGAATGTTCTGAGAAGCTGTTACTCCGGGTGGTTCGGAACTCACTGCAAGCTGTGGGTCCTCTCACGACTGAGTAATGTGCTGCGACGTTTGACTAATGACCTAATGTCAAGCGTTGGTACACAAATATGTACCATAACATGATAAACATACCTTGCACCAGAAGAAGTTTTACAGATTGTGTTAGAACAAAAAAATTAGATTTGGAGGTTTGTGTTTTTGTAGTTCTGTGGATTCAAAATCATCCTCTAAATCAAAAATTAGTGCAAATGTTCCGAAAATTCCTCTTTAACCTCAATTCAGTTGATCCTCAATTTGGAAAAACCGGTAATTGGGTATCTTATTAGACAACGATGTTGTCTGGAATCTGATCTGTGTAGGTCAATGCTATCTGAACACAAAAGATTTAATTCCGCAAGAAACTAAATTTGGTTAGATTGAAGCAGATTCAGTTCAATAGTCTTCGTTATGTCCTTAATTTACTGTGATCCATTGTTTCACTTAAATAGTAGACCAAAAAATCAGAATCTTTTTAGGGGAAATCTGAAGAAGCAATTTTTGTAGAAATAAGTGAAAGAGATGAATAATGAGGATTTATTATTACAATTCTTTTGTAAAAAAATCTCAAAAAGTCAGTTTCAACATTCCGAAAGAGGCTGTAAAAAACGCCTAAACTGAAAGAAGAGTTAACACTACTTCTGACTCGGTACGCAAATTATGTGCACATGTTCAAATAATAAGATAAATGAAGGTCTTCTGATTCTTTTAACATGCCACATCATTGCGTCATTGAAGTAGATAGCGTTTTGGCAAAAGTGTACTTTGTGTTTGATGCTTCGAAAAAAAACGTGAAGGGTGTTGTTATACAGGGTGTCCCGGTATTCAGAACACATTTTTATATTTTTGAATTCCAGAAAAATAGAGTCTTGAATAATAGCAAAGTTTTCCTGCAAAGTTATTAATCTAAGAATAATTAACAATAAATATCAAACGATTAGAAACAACCGTTAGATGATCAAAAGTTTGTGCGTAAACACGTTCAGTTCGCATAGTTTCTAATTTGTTTACTTTTTCAGTAGGTTGTGAATGACTAGTGCAGTTTCACACTTCACCAATACACAACAATTGGAGAAATGATATTTTCCCGAAACGTTCGATTATGTAACAGTACAATAGGGGTAGGAATATTCGAGTTCTGTATAATTGTCCTTGATTCCCGTAGAATTATCTATAAATTTGTGAAGATCTCTCAGATTCTGCAAAAGGGTCGTGGATACTGCTTATTTCCGCAAAAATCACTCAAGTTCTAGAAATTTCTCAATTTCGTCGGCGACCCCCAATTTCATCGAATTGAATTGACTTGAATTTCATTGAATTCTATACATCTTCCTGCTTCCAATGTTCCTAAAAATATATTGTTGAGTTGTGAGGATCAGTACCTTCAGCGTGCTGTGCTCAAATTTCTTACATCTTGAACTGCCGAAAGTTTCTAGCCACTGGGCGGACGGTAATTGTCTAGAAAGGTGGTCTGTTCCAAGACGCTGGATTCGAGGAATGAGCTTTATCAATGAGGTTGATCCTTTGACAATTAATCTGTGGTTCGGCTTCTTATCCAGTTGCCGTAATTGCAAACCTTTTTTTGCTGAAGCTATTCGGCTTTTTGAGAGAACGTTTGCTGAAGATACATATTTTTCATCATAGACAATGTTCCGAAAAACATTGCATTATTCCCGAAAAATATACATACCACTGCTCTACAATATTTGACATAATCAACTTAGTATAATGTAATCGTAAAATACTACATTCTTTAGAACAATAGAAGAATAATATAAGTGTAGGCAAACTTTGATCCCTTTGTTCTTTTTACTTTGGAGGAGTGCTTGTACGTGACCCGTTCATTCAAAAGACGCTCCTGACATAGCTAAGAGAAAGAAGAAAAAAATCGAAAAATTTATGTATTCGAGGCAATAATTTGAATAAACAAAACTATTATTAAAATTCAATTACATTTCATGGATATGCGCAAGATCACCAGAAATGAGATCAAGGTCCTAACAGAAATGTTGATAAGACATGGGAACCTTGGCTATCACACGCACAAGATAGGGCTCGGAGATAGTCTCTCCTGTTGCCTGTGTGGTAAGAACGATCCAACAGCTATTTATATACTGTGTCACTGCCCCGCGATTGCGAGGAAGCAACTGGCACTCACGGAAAGTAACTGCATCATTGAGTCAGACATATCAGCCAACAGTGTGACTGCGGTTCCTCATTTCATAGAGAGAGATCTCGTGTCATGCTGAGGCATACGCGGGAACAGAACGGCATTACCAAAGCGTTGATGGTTCAAAAGATCTTGACATATTCAATAGTAATATTAACTATCGTATGCTGAATACCAAAGAAAACCCAGATATTTTGTTTTGGGAAGTACTATGTAGCATGTCTCATGGATTCAGAATACATGATAATGAGGATGGTCATATACTGATCCATCTTTTGTAAATAGATGACCTGAAGCTGTACGCTAGTTCAAACCAAAAACTGCAGTAAGTGATCATTTTCATCAGACAGTTTCAAAATTACATCCACATATAGTTTGGACTAGATAGATGCAGAAGAGTGCCTTCATTCCGAGAAGGATTAGGGAATGGAGAATCTGAGAACGAGAATCAGGATCATATAGAGGCAATGGTTGATGGTAAGTCATATAAATATCTGGGTATTCTTGAGTTCAAGAAAATTTCGCATACGATACTTAAGAAGAGCCTAATGACTGCTCTACTGTAAGTAACTTCGCCAACAAAATCAGGTCTGCCTACACCTATGCCATTCCTGTTCTCACATACTGTTTTGAGCTTATTAAATGGTTAAACACCGACCATAATAGGATACGATTCTCGCTGAAATTACTAAGCAACGGATACATCACAGTGATTCGGCAATTGAAAGGAAAGTTTTTTCCTCCTACGGTATCCTTGTTGAGGTGTTTGGTTGCAGATCACTTGAGCCAGCCGAAGCAGCCTCGACCGGCATGGCCGATGTTCCACTGTTTCTTGCGGTCCGCAGATGTCCTTGCTGGACAAAATGTTGATTGGCGAGATCTGTCCGACCATCACTCAGCTTACAATGACCACCGTCCAGCATGCTTCGGACCCCAGCGGTGGCTCCCGAGGCACTCTGACGACCCTCTGGGAGTAACAAGCGTTTTAATGTATCCAATAGACTCTCCATCATGACTGGGTGTTTTTATGTTCCTTTTAGTCCTTTTACTCCTCGGTTTCTTTCTGTCTTACATGTGAAGTCCTATCAGTAGTATTACTGCGGCCAACGTAGCCATTAAAATGATTAGGGGAAGGCTTAAGCACTAGTGCGACGACGACGTGAGAACACCATCGGTAAGGTGGTAGCAGAGCGTGGTTACAAGGCTCTAATATTGTATAAGGCTGAAGGGGGTAGGGGCATTGTAGATGTCAAGCAGCTTCGTTCATCGCAAATAACATAGTTCCGATACTATCAAATCAGCTGAGGAGATGTTGCACTTCATATATCATCTGTGGGAGCCTTGAATATCAGGGCAGAAACAAGAGAGGAAATTGGACACGCGATGAAGACAAATGCAATCCAAAACGAGTGATTTAAAACCTTAGATCAATATTTGGTGGATGAAGAGGCAAAGAATTTTTGGTTGAAAAAGGGCGTCCTGTTTTCGAAAACAGAAGAATTTGTGATGACGATCCAGGCCAGAGTTGTCGGTACCAGGAAATATCGCAAGCATGATTTACATCAAGACGTAGTTGACAGGTGCCGATTGTGTGGAGATACTAACGTATTCATCGAGCAAATTATTAATGGCTGCCACGTGATGGCTCAGAAAAAGTTCACGCACAGACAAAATGATGTATCGGGCATCATACATCAGTAGCTTGCCCTAAACTTAGGACAACTGCGGCACAGACAAGGATACGTTGAACAATTTCGATTTAGATGGCAGACGCTGAATTGATATCGTCGATATCATTCCCTATATTGAGAAACTAAAGAATCACAAGATTGCTGGTGTGCATGGTATTACTTCTGAAATACTCAAGAGTTGTAGTGGATATCTATTTGTGTGGTTGTGCGATTTTCAGAATGTGAGTACCGTAAACAGAGAAGTTTCAAATGATTGGAGAAATACTATCATCGTCCCAATCAACAAGGAAAGGGTTATCAATGCGACTGTAATAACTAGAGAGCGATTAACCTACTAAGTATTATGGGTAAAATAATTACCAAAATACTCATAAATCAAGTCATGGGAATAACGAGGTAAAAGATCTGGGAACTTCAACGTGAATTCATGCTAGGCGATCATGTGTGGATGAGATATTCAGCTTGAAACATATCACAAAAGAAAACCTCACTATTAACTGCTGATAGAAAGATAGATGTAGAAGTTTGTAGACGTATAAGTAAGGTCAGAAAATTATCGGCAGTGAATAGTAAGTTGCTGCGTATAGGGCACTCACGGCTGACCACGGAATGTCGCGCACAACGTGCTTCAGCCTTCTTTGAATTTAGTTGAGAGAAGTCGAACATGGTGGCGTATACATTGACGTTGAAATTTCATGCATAATACAGCACATGAAGGTATTGAAGAGATGATGGATTTTAAGAAAAAGGCAAATCTTTCGATACAGGAGACCAACAATACAAGCAAAAAATGTTTCCAACTCTATGACATATGGCGTGAGCTGAGAAATGAGCAAGAGTCTAGGAAAGGTGCTGCCCAGGAAAAAAAATGATTTTCCCGACAAACTGAGGGATCTATTTGATGTTGCTGCCCGAAACGCTCTAGAAATAATGGAATTCGAGGAATACAAAGCTTCTTTGGCAGCGCAATGAAAGAAACATAGTACAGGTTGTACGAGTAAAGTCGATATGACCTTTTTAAAAAAAGCAGGAAGAATCCTGTACTAGCATCAATAGCAGAAAAATCCTCTAGCTGGTTTTAAAAATCACTTTTTACCTCTTCCTAGGCACTATCTTCCCTAGACTCCGCCTTATTCAGTTCAGGCCACATGTCAACCCAAGTACTTGCGTTCTTGTCGAGATGATTTTTACAATTGAGTAGGAGTATGCTCACTATTTAAACTCTCGTACCCATGGTAAATTAACAATGTAGGTTTATGAACGAGTAAAACTGACTTTTCAGCAGATTTTGACACATTTCGAGAAACAAATATTACAAAAGGCCGTCAACGCATACGTCACTATGTTTGACTGAAGGCTGCAGAACGTTGTGCGCTAGATTGCGTGGCCATGCGTAAACGCCCTGTAATTAACAAATTCGAGGTTCTTGGATCACTGTGAAATGTTTTCTGATCAAGCTTAAGTTTTGCACAGATCATTTTTATGAGAACATAACTATTTGAGCCCTTTGCATTTCATTTTTTCAAATTATTTTCAGGCAAACCATGGTGAACGGGTTAACACTAAAAGTTCAAACGTAACTAATAAAGCTGAAATTGCATTATATAATTCTATGCTTGCACCAACTGTGCTGTACACAAGCGAAACCTGCACGTATCAAGAAAATGACATGAGCAAAGTCAACGCGATCGGCATGCTTTGTTTGATGAGAGTGAACGAAATTCGCTTGGATAGTGCGAGCCCGTTGAGAGTATGGATAGAGAACGTTCAACAGAGCAAGTGGGTCAAATGGTAGCGTCCTCGAAGGCAGACCGGAGGACTAATGGATAAGATGTGTGAATTAGACCCTCAAGAGGAGAAATATGGAGAGCAGTAGAAACACAAGAGCTTGTACGAAAAATGCATGGTTGTGAAAGAATCAAGAGACTTGTGCCAGGATAGGGATGTTTGGAACGCAATAGTGTATAAGAAAGAGAGTAAAGCCCAAAACAAACCAATTTGAATATAGGTTGACCCCCGTAGTGATATCGCTTGGTAAATTATTTCAATGGCTTTGCGAAACTCTGCATATGGGGTGTTTGCTAGAGAGATCAGTTAGCAACCCCTGTCGCAGCGATGTTGCACAGGACAAGTGTGTCGTTCAAAAACATAAGTAGGCTGAACTTACTATTGCTGTGTATTTTTTATTCCATCAGGTATAACCTCTAATATTTCCTAAGCATCCTCGTTTCTGTTTGTTCTGCTTAGCAACTCAATTGAAATCTCTGTTTACTAGAAATGTTGCGTCTCAGGCAAAGATCTTAGACTATCCAATCTTAGACTATTTTCAATCTTTACATATCATTTCCCAGTAGCAGATAGGGATCTCCAACCGAAATAGATGAATTTCTTACTCTACAGTTTCATTTCTGATCAAGAAAGTTGATATTTCTAATAAATATAATGATTTTATCAGATCTTATTGAACTGAAATTGATTTTCAATAAATGAGCACAACCTGCAACAAAATAGTTCTGTTTGCTACTAAAAGAAAAATAAATTCTTAACAATAGATGTTTTGATTATAAAATTATAAGATCCTCAATGCAAATGAATTGAAAATATAAATATTTGATAGAGAAATAATTTTTTCGGTAGAAAATTGATATTATTTTATGTACTTCTCACATCGGAGAGATGAATGCACATGACCTATAGAAAGATCAGGAACTCCCCTAGTTGGCGTTCTGACTAGAACTAAGTAGAAAAATGAAGAAAAATATGAGTGTTTTTGAAATTACACTAGGATTATCATGGAAACGCAATACTGTGCTGTTTTATCCTTGGACTTGCGCCTTTTCACAGGAAATTCAGAAATTATGAACACCTCCGATCCCTGCCAAAATTTTCATCGTTATTTCCACTCAAAACATTCTTTTGCACTTATATATAGGAATTAATGTTCAGCAAACATAGTGGCTGGAAATACTGTATGAGAGGAATTGATTTGAATAATAGACACTTCCGAATAATGATTCAATCTTAATTTATAGAGTTTCTCTAACAATGCTGCAATGGATTTTGAATATATTTCGTAGATGTGTTCATACCTGCTTGATTTCATTATATATTGTTGGAGCAGATTTCTTCAAAATGTATCAAGTTTGTTGGAGATCACATCCAGAAGGAATTATAAATTGTTTTCGCAAGGATGCGCAATATTACTCACGCTCCATGCATTTGCATTCACATCGCGCATGCTTTCAAAATATAACGGTAGGGAGGGATGGAAGCCATGCGACGGGTGTTGGAAAAACTGGATGGTCAATATTACAAACGAATTAATGTTGTTGAGCGATGTGATCTACATGTGAGTTTACATTCTCCACATAAAAATGATTCTTGATTGGGCGCTTAGCACCAACTGGAATTTCCTCGAGTTCATCTGGGGTCAATGCTTTGAGTTCGCCGCTATACATGTTTATTTTCACCCGCCTGCAACCTCCGTCGATAAATCTATAAATTGCAGCGATAACTTTCTCACTCTCTAATATTGCATAAACGTCACCATCAGATGTTGACAATACAATTTGTTCTTGATTTGGGATAGGCCCAAAGCGAGTGAGTTCTCGTTTCAATTTGAGTCGTTTATCGGTGAGAAAAGTATACATTTGAAGTTCCAATATTCGTTGCCGATTCAAAATGGGGATAATTCGGATGGATCTCAGTTTTTCTATCCCACATCCTAATCCGTCAGGAGAAGGAAGCCTGATAGAAGGAACGGTATCGACCCTGGAAACAGGAGACCTAGACCTGTAACGGAGAGGATGCTCCGCAGGGGGAGGAGAGGTGTCAGGAGAACAGTCCCTGTCAGAATAAGAAGAAGTTCTGCCACGAGAAACACCAGGAATAGGTTGGCCGTTCGGTAAACAGTCAAACTGTGAACTTATCTCTGCAACAAAAAAGGAAATAATGACTGTATAGGTTTTGAAATTTCCTCGTTTACTCTAGACTCAATCACGTATCTTTAGGGCCAAGGCTGAACACTTGGCTCTCGTGCGCAAATTATGTTCCTTCTGCCCAGCCCTTCCACGTAAACGAGTTGCTTACCTCATATAAAAAAATTACAAAATATAACAGATATTACTTCTATACGTATTTCATTCATTTCTCTAGAGCATTATTAATTTTTCATCAGGATTAACGTTAGGGTTTTTTACTATTTTCCTCTTTGACTGAAAACAGCTTTCCAAGGGAAGTAGTCCACTCATACCAGAAACGCACCCACAAAAGGTTTTCTGAATCGGTTATTATTATCTGTTCGTTCTTTGAGGGTCAATTTTCCTACTGTCACATTATACAAGTTACGATATTAGTCTTCTCCTATAATTACTTGCTGACACAAAAAAAAGTGACACAGAGCCTACCAAGTAAAGGTTGCTGTACATCGCACAGTGGTTCATGATCCCAAATTCGTGTCCAAAACTCAAAAAGTTAATATTTATGACTTCTCAAGTGCTCATATCGCGTTTTTTGGGTCACTGAATTCCGAAAATGATATTCAAATCTTAATATTCAAAACGACGGACCAAAAATGGTGGATACTTTTCCAAAGTTATCTATTGTTTTTCACAAAAATAAGTACTGAGGAGTTCTTTTGGTGGCTGATTTCAAAAATGATTTTAAGAAATCGAAATTGGAAATAGCGGATAGAATGGGGGATATTTGCCCAAATTTTTATATTATTCTCACGAGAATAGGTACGGAGGGGTTCTTGGTTCGCTGATTTCAAAAATGATACTGGAAGTTCAAAATTCAAAGTATACGACCCAAAATGGCGGACAATTTCCAAAATTTCCATTGTTCTTCACAAAAAGAAGTACAAAAGGGTTTTCTGAGTCGCTTATTTCGAAAATGATATCTCCAATTCGAAATTCAAAATGTTGGACTAAAAATGGCGTACATTTCAAGCTCAGAAGAACCATCCTCAAAACCTCTCGCGAGGGTTGATAGATAGTAAAGGAATCTGCTGGTATACCGAGAAACTTCGTCCCTAAAGTCGTGATTTTATTTTGGAGATTCAGGTCCTTGAAGGATCCCACATATTCGAAAATTTTGAGACGTTTTCATGTCACGACCCGCGTCTTGAATCTTGTTAATAACGGAGTAAAAAATGTATTGCCTTATTTTACAGTTTATAAACTTTTACGCCAAAAATCCGAAGTTTTTATTGTGGAGTCGCTTCTCTTTTACAATGCAGTCGTTATATTCATTACTGTACATATATTTATTGTTTAAATATTAATAGTCCTTTTATACTATTTATTTGTTATATTTTTTATTGAGAAAATTGAATACTTCAACTGATATACTTTAATTTCATACAATGGTAAAATCCAATTTGGACGTCCTATGTATTGTGTGTAGCACATTTCAAACGTTCCCGAGGGTTCATTCGAACGTCAATATATAAATTACTTTCATTTTGAATAAGTATCTTTTTGGAAAGGCATATGGCGCGTAGAGAATCATGGATTGGTGGGCTATAGTACGGGTTAACACTTCCACGCGGTTGTAGAGAAAGCGCATTTATTTCTACGGGGGCAGCTAAGGGCAGCTTTTGTTGAAGGAATCAAAACGTTGATACTTTTTGTCAATCAAAACGGAAAATCCCGGCGCGCGCACTCGCAGTCAGAAAAAAATTTACTACGCAAACTCCCGAATCATATGGAAAAAGAAGTTTGGACGTGCAAATTTCACTCCCAATATCATTAACATACTTGTTCGAAATGCACATCCAGAAACAAGTAACGATTTAATGTACCTTCAGAAATGTCCTCTATTTCACCTCATCTGTTTCTACCACGAACTCACATAATAACAACATGTATCGTAGACATCTTGCCACAAGGACAGTTTTGAATATAATAACTTACCCTCTCACAATGGCAACCCTTACCGCTCATCAACGCTCAGAACGCAGCTAGTAGCTTATAGTGTAGCTGAGTTAATTTTTGGAAAAGCTAAGCTAAAATCATTTCCTCCTGGGAATTCAACAATTGACCTCATGAAATGAACCCGAGATACCTTATGATTAAAAAAAATGTAGCAAGTGTGTTTCTGGTATGAGGGGGCTACTTTTCCAAATAGCCGTCTGAATCAGAGAGAGAAATGTTGAAATGATCCTCCTTAGACTGCATGTACACTGCTGACGATGTTCGCAATTTCACCACACATTTAACATAATTTTGATCATACAGTCACATTTTTGAAATAGTAATTTCAAATTACAGCAAATATGTTGGATAATAATCGATAAGGCCTATTATTGTCATATGAGGGTTTGATTTGAATCAATATGAATGTGAGGCTTGTCTTTGAAATAGACATTTGAAAAGCAAGGGATGAGTAGCGCAGTCTAGATGTTTTTTGACAGGTGACGATTAAAGTAATTGAAAAACATAGTTACCATTTTGTTGTTCTAAAGTAGCAAATGACTGGCAGGAAAGAAAGCTATTTCAGTGACAGAGAAGTGTAGGAATTCGAATAAAAAATTTGTTCTCAATTGAGTCTCATACAGATTCGAGGTTTTCGGTGCTTGAGGGCATTGAATAAACAAACTCTGAATTTCTGTGGTGACGCCAATGCACTGTCACAGCAGACAATATGTCTGCGCGGGAGATGGCAAATAAATTCCAATTCAACAACGGGAATAGCATGATTATTCACAACTACGGCATTTATAAAACATTTGCGGCTTGTACATGAAATCATAGAACCTCCAAATATAAGTCGATAAGGAAGAATTCACCGTAGCGCCATCCATGACTTGTTACCGACCGAATATTTGTGTCACTCGCGTACTCGCACGATACTGCATGATACACAATGATAATGATCCAAAATTATAAGTAAATTTACAATAAAATGTAAATCTGACCGAATTTTATTGTGAATTTATTTTATATGGAAAATTGATGAAAGGGTTGAATTTACTTATTTATAAATTCATAAGTTGTGAATCAGTTTTTTTTGAACTGATGGAAGCAAATAATGAAAATTTGTCAAGTCTGCAAAACTCAAGATCATGTGGAAAAACTATTTCAATATTTATTTATCGAGGAACAAATTACTTACCTTATTTACTCATCGCAAGAGCTTCTTTATTTTTAAATCAGATATTTTCAGAAATATTTTTTTTAAAATTATAAATAAATGTGTGAAGAAATTCTCAAGTTGCCCAAATTGCATGTTTATTGATATTGGAGATTGAAAAAGTTTATAAAGTACTGAATTTATTCATTTATAAGTTGACAAGTTGTAAATAGTTTTAGTTTTTGCAAACTTGAGGAAGATGCCACGCATAAACGAATTCATATATTTTCTAAAGTTCTAAATTTTCATCTTAGTAAATTTCAAAATTCCCGAAAGTTTCTATTTACTAGAAACTATAAATTCATATAAGAATATGGAGAGATGTTGAAATCCAAGTTTTTTTACGTCCGGGAATGATAAATATTATTATTCTCGATTAGTAGAAAAATTGCTGTAAATAAGTTCCTCATCAATCTCATTTGGCACATCCAGACTTTTATTTGTGATGTTCACAAAGTTGCAACGTTTCGGTAACGTACTGTCACTCTCTTCAGGCTAATCTATAAGAACGAAGCGAAGCAAACGAAATAATACATATATTTCTTTCTGAATTGAATAGGAGAATTAGT
>WSXT02224043.1:0-16713 GCA_011762715.2 Neuroterus valhalla | reverse complement strand
TAAAAAAATTTTAAATAAAAGAAAAAACACTGGGAGGGGGGGGTGGAAACAGGGGGGGGGGGGGGGAGGAGTATCCCCCAATTTCTGGGAAATTTGAACATCGAATTCATACGTTTCAACGACGAACTGGTGCCAACATTTTTTTAGACCCCCCCCCCCCTACCAGAAAATTTTCTGTGTTCGCCCCTTTTCAAGAGTATTTATAAGAAAATCGTTTGAGATCTTTAAGTTTAAAACTGTTCGATTCTGCATGCTCAAGAATCGAAACAGTTCAAATTCCAACGCATTCATTATTCAAACACATTATACTACAATGAAACAAATTAAAACTTAGTTTTTTTTCAATCGTACAACTCAGAACATTTCTATCTATAATGATCTAAATTTGTAAATGCAAAGTTTGAATCTGCTCTGAAGAATTACAGTTTCTAGGTTATACGTGTTTAGTACAGAACATTGTGAATATTCACAATTTCCCCATTCCAATTTTCCAAATTTTAAACAAAAACTGTGGTTTGAAATGCTTTCAGTCCGAAAATGTTTGAACATTTCACGTTCAAAGAATAATTTTTTCTCTAATAAGCTATCAATTCATGATCCCGTATAGAAATTGCCCTAACAGTCCCTTTTATTATTGAGGCTTTTGAAGGGGCCCAAACAGCTTTCCCTTATAAAGGCAACCCTTAGAGGAACCTATTGTGATCTAAATAGGTCAACCCTTCCATTCAAAATTACTTCCATAATAAGTTCCTTATTGAGGCCCTGGACAGGATCGATTTTGGCCTTGTATGAATTACACGATCAAAAAATGTATTTGTTTTTGCAATACGGAAAAAATAATTTGAAAGTGTGGCATGCTAACATGGCAGATTTGTAAATTTTTATCGAATCTGCACGTTGAAGAATGTGAGGAATAAAATGCTCGATTTATCCCGGACCTAAACTCATTCATTTTAAGTTCATAACTGTTGATGCTCTGTGTTGACTATGTGATGCAGACAAAATTTTGACTCAAGGTTAAAATTTACTACGAAAAAATCAATTGCCAATAATATATAGAAATTAAAGAAAGGTTAGAATGAAAAGGCATAGACTACACAAATTTTGTAAAGAGACAGATTTAAATTGCGCGCCAATATCCACTGATCACGTGATTCAGTTTCTAACCTAAGCCTCTCAGCATCTAACCTAATCTGGCATCATGGCGTCTGTACGTCTCCTAGCGTAACATACTTGTATTGAGTATTGAATATAAGAAAAGTTTTTTTGTGTTTTAATAGTGCTCGTGTTCGAATTATTCCATTTCGTAGAATGATCTCTGATACGGAAGAAATCTACGACTTTCGATTGTTCTAATTTCTTAGAAGAGGATAAAAAATTTGACATTTTGACTGCATACCTTCAAAATGGATTGTATTCAACTGCAACAACAGAAAACTGAAAACAAAATTTATGCCTTCTCCTCAAAACGAACATAGTAATTAGCTTTTGTATTCGAAAATAAACGGAGCTATACTGGACTTTTTTGTGAATGAGAAAAACAAACTTCCTCTGACGGTCCCCAACAATTTTGTGAAACGGAACTGGCATGGCCCATAACAATTCGCCTTGTGCAGACCCTTTCTACACGGGATGGTTAAAATCCGAAAAGGTACAGTCGTCTATACCGGATAATCTAATTGATTTAAAAGGAAATTTTGTTCAATCGCAATGATCTGTCTAAATATCTGTTACAATGATACTTACAAAAATTAAATACAAAAGTTTTTCTAAATACTTTTACTTAAAATCTTTCTTGTAGGATAACTGGTTTCGGGATTGGTAAAGTGCTAAGAAACCAAACAAAAGAACTTCTAAGAAAGCTCATATTAAATCCATGTCTTACTAGCAACCATTCAGTTATGAAGGGTAGAGCATTGAAGGCAAACAATGCATTCTCGACGAGAGTTATACTTTAATCTTTGTAACAGTTTCCTCAATATGTCTTCATCCCTCATTAAAACTCATAGAGTCAAAGAACTACTTAACATTTTTCCATACCATAAAATTTGGTGATCTTTATTATTTATTTGATGAAAGTTATTCATAATAATAAATATAGAATCTGAAATAAGTTATTCATATTTTTATTATGAAGGATTCAGTCGATTAAGCCAAACCTTGATTGAACCATCGAAAATGCTTGTTTGGTTCCAAATCGATAAAAAATTCTGTTATTTACGCTAAAATATTTTCTCACTAGTGAATGTCAAGGAGATGCTTAGCTTAACATTATCCACTTATAAAGAATCCATAAGAAATCTTGCACTAATTACAGAAACAAATTAATTTTAAAAAAAACAACATCGCAAGAGGTACGAAAAACATAACAAGCACTTAATTCGTTTGATAAGACGATGTCAACTTTCCTCTTTTAAAATTCCTCATCAGCTTAATTCTAATTAAAAAACAGGTAATTAAAATCCTTTGCTTTTATGCTGGATGTTGTATTAGTAAAATCCTGATATGAAAATAAAGTCATTCATTAGGTGACTACACCTAACGATCAGCTCTGATTCAGATAAATAAGTATACATCACCTCTGCTATATAGCTTCATTAGTTTGGCTGAGGAAGCATTCCTCTTTTATATCACTTTTTCATTATCATTTAATCGAGAGGCGGATCCACTACATAATTTACAGCTTTATGTGCACTTTTCAATTGTTTGCAACGTTTTTATCTAAATTCAGATGAAAAATATCTCCGTGATAGTGATGCACTTTGTTTCAAATTCCATAAATGAATAAAACCTAATTTACATCAAAGAAGATGACTTTTCAACCAAACAAATGAATATTCAGAGAAAAAAAATGTTTAACGTGAGGAAATTTAAAACCTGATATTTGGAACAAAGAAAGATTTCAATTTAAAATCAAAAACAGTGGAATATAACAAGAAAAGGAGGATTCTCAACGCAAAACATAATCAAAGATATTTGAATTAGGAAAGATATTATTTTGGAATACAAAAAAGAATTATACAAAAAGTATTGATTTTCAATAGAAAAATTGAACCCAAAACCAAAACATATCATTTTTACCCAAACAGTTGTACATTAAACCAGAGGAGATCAAATTTCTATCCAGAAGTAATGGATTTTCAAAAAAAAAAAAAATCCTAATTAAGGAAGAAGCTAAATGTTAACGTAACAGTTGGAACAGTTGGATTTTTAGACTGAAAAGGCAAATCCAGTTAGTAATAATTGAATTTTCTACCAACAAAGATACATTCAATCAAATAGTTAAAAGTAAAAAAACGGAAACAAAATTCAAATTCAACAGCAAAAAGTTGCATAAAAATGTCCAATCTCCAAATCAAAAAGACAACACTTCTTAAGAAGAGAGTCGAATTTTCAACTCAAAAGGATGGATTCTAAGCCAAGAATTTTCCTTTAAAAAACGATCAATTCACGACGAATTCCATTTTTGAGGATACTGTAAAATTATCGACAAACAAAGATAAATTTTGAACCAAATACTTGGAATATTTGTTTATACTCTCTCCCTGTTACGGGTTTGAGTCTTGGCATAACCTTCTCTCTATTCCTTTGCACACCTCACCACTAACTCAGGGGTAAGGGGGACCTACAGTTTACGGTGGGTTCCGAACCACCAAGAGCAACAGCTACTTAATACTTGGAGAACTTGAAGAACTCTAGAGGTACTGGGCTCACGACTCTCCGTGGCCTGCCGAAGCTCTTCCAGAGTGCGAAAAAAAGTGTGCCGAAAACAACAAAATTTGTTCCAGACATAAAAGTTGCATTCGGAACCAAACAGTTGAATTTTCCAACGAAGCAAAATCCTTATACAACAGCAAATAGTTGCAAATAAAAAAAACTTAATCTCCAGCAGAACAGGCTAAATTTTCAGAAGGGGATTGAATTTTCATCCAAGGAAGATGGATTTTGAGCCAAGAACTGTTCTATCAAAAATGATTAATTTCAAACCGAATAGTTGCATTTTCAACAAACGAAGAAATTTATTTCAAATCTAGAAATGCCCTTCATAACCAAAAAGTTGCACTTTCGAAACAAACTAAGAAATTGTTTTCCAGCAACAAACATTTGCATAAAAGAAGATTTCAATCTTTAAGCCGAAAAGGCAAAATTATCAGATGAGTAGAATTTACAACAGAGGAAGATAAATTTTGATTTGAGAACTTTTCTACCAATGATAAAGAATTTCGAAACCATAAATGCGAATTTTCTAGAATACAGTTAAATTTCCAACCAAATAGAGAAATTTTTGAGAAAAAAATTAATTATCAACTAAACAGTTGCATGTAAAAATAAACTATTGAATTTCCCATGAGTGTCGCGTAAATTATGGTAATGCGTTCCAAAAACGGTAAAGGAGCACTAGGAGGCAGAGTTTGTTGTTCAAAGAGAAATATCAAACATTAAAAAAAGTAAAAGCAGGTGCCTGGACATTTTTTACTCCACTCTGAATTCCTTGGACCGGAATTCCGGTCTATTAGACCAGAATCCTGGTCCAAGCAATGACCAAAAAAATCTGGCCCATTGGGCCAGAATTTTTCGTCCAAGCGGCATCAGAATTTTTCGGAATCGGAAATCTAGATTGCGCTAGCTTCGCGAACTAGAGCAAGAAGACTAGACTATTTTTCCTCGAAGAAACTATTATTTCACTATTTCAAGTAAGTTTAAACATATTTCGAGTTTAAATAAACTTTAAATAATGTATACACTGAAAAATCTGATGCAGAACTTTAGGGTTATGCTTCTTTTGATATTGAATATTTCATGCACAAATTGATATTTTATGACTGAGTTTTCTTTTGAGTCGATAAAAGTTTATATAATATTATAATTTACTGAAACCTGCATGATGTATCAAGGAAAATGTTATTTAGAGAAAAATCAGCTCCGGAAGTAAGGGTGTTTTTTCATTGTAAATGATGAAAATTCCGTCAAGAGCACCTTGGTTTCGAGAATTATATTTTTTCATTGTTTAATTATTGTTTCAAACTGCAAAGAAATATAATTATAAACTAATTTCCATGCACTTATTAAAACTACAACTCCAGGCCCGTTGGGCCAGAAAGTCAGTCCATTGGACCGGAATCGCAAGTTTGGTCATGTATCGCTACAAATCCAGTGATATTTGATATGATTCTATCGAAACCACTTTTATGTGCAATAAACTGGGTGTAAAAAAACGCACATAACACAGGGGCAGAAAGGGAGAACGAGGTGGATCTTTTTCGACCTTGCCAGTTCTCTCTGTTTTTTTAGTCACTGATCACGATCCTAGTGTCCATGTGACCCCATCACGTTTGGGTCAAGGTGAAATGAAGGTCAACCCACTGATTTTTCGAAAAAAATTCTTCTGACACCAGATTCTGAGAGAACAGAAAATTTCACGTTCAGACACACCTTAACTTTTCTATCAAAATGACCTCTGGAAGTCATTTAGAAGTTATCTGAAAGTCAAATTCTCGTTTGAATCATCCAGCTGGTACATCGGCTAGTACTAGGTCTCCGAACTACATTCTATTGTTTTTATGGGTCGCTGATCATGATCCTGGTGTCCATGTGACCCCATCAAGTCTACGTAAAGGTCAAACGAAGGTCAATCCCCTCAGTTCGAGGAAAATAATTTTTTTGGACACCAGATTTTGAAAGAACGAAAAATGTCACGTCTAAGCTTGCCTTGGCTTATTATTGGAATGACCTCTGGAAGTCATTTGGAGGTCACCTGAAAGTCCAATTCCTTTTTGAATCATCGAGCTGGTATATCGGCTGGGACTAGGTCTTTTGACTACCAATAACTGTGATTTTCTGGGTCGCTGATTACGATCCTAGTGGCCATGTGACCCCATCACGCCTGTGTCGAGGTCAAATGGAGGTTGAATCCCCTCAATTCGCCTAAAATAAGTTTTTTGATACCAGATTCTGAAAGGACGGAAAATTTTACGCCCATACATGTTCTGACCTTAGTATTGAAATGACCTCTGGAAGTAATTTGAAGGTCATCTGTAGTCAAATCCTCTTTTGAACGATCCAGCTGGTATACCGGCTAAGACTAAGTCTCCAAACTACGTATCATTTACCCTAGTAGGTCTGGGTTAAGATTGAATGAAGGCCGAATGATTGAACATGAGTTGATTTGCAAACTTACTTGCCTTTTTACTTGATATTTTTACCCTGACCAATCGCTGATATCGAGAGAAATTAGGGCTTTGACCTTCATTCGACCTAGTCACAGAAGTAATGGGGTCACATGGTCGCCAGGATCGTGATCAGCGATCCAAAAAACACAATGATACGTAGTTTAGAGACCCAATCCTAGTCGATATATTCCGCGAATCGAGGGGGTTCAACCTCCATTTGACCTTGACCCAGGCGTGGTGGGGTCACATGGACACCAGGATCGTTATCAGTGACTCAAAAAACACAATTATTGGTAGTTTAGAAACCCAGTCCTAGTCGATATACCAGCTTGATGATTCAAAAGAGAATTTGAATGTCAGGTGACCTCCAAATGACTTCCATAGGTCATTCCAATAATAAGTCAAAGCATGTTGGACGTGAAATTTTCCGTTCTACCAGAATCTGGTGTTAAAAAAATTATTTTCCTCAAATCGAGGGGTTTGACCTTCGTTTGACCTTGATTCATAGATGATGGGGTCACTAGGACACCAGGATCGTGATTTAAAACCCAAAAAACACAATGATACGTAGTTTGGAGACCCATTCCTAGCCAAAATACCAGCTGGATGATTTAAAAGAGAATTTGATTTTTAGATGACCTCCTAATGAATTCCAAAGATCATTCCGATAAGAAGGTCAAAGTGTGTCCGGACGTTGAATTTTTCGTTCTCCCAGGATCTAGTGTCAAAAAATTTATTTTCTTGAATTGAGGAGTTTGACCTTCGCTTGACCTTGATCCATACGTGATGGGGTCACATGGACACCAGGATCATGATCAGCGACCTAAATTTCTTGAATTTATAATATATAGTAGAAAATGATTTTCAGCGTTCCATTATTTAATTAAACGATCAACTCTCTATAACAGTACGTGACGTCACTGCGTCAAAATCAACTCATAAAATTAGAGACTTGTGTTTTTTGGTATGTTACGGGTGTTCTGAAATCACTATGATTGTTTCAGTCTTGTTTAATTATTCATTTATTCTCCACAACATTGATTTCGGGAGGAATGCACTGTGGTTGAACACTCAAAACTTTGAAACCCAAATTTGTAAATTTTTCGTGGGGTAAATTTTTTGAATTATTTTTCCAAAGAATATAAGATTCTAATCCAGTAAAGTAGTTCGTATTCTGTCGGAGCGTTGATTAAATAAATTTTGTGATTGAAATAATTATAAATAGTGCCTTAACTCATCTGCGGGCCTACAAACGCACATAGAAAGGCGACGGAGACGATAGTTGTAAGATTAATTTTTATCAAAAATTGACTAAATTTTATTTCCCTCTTATTATTGTGGATGTATGCAAATATTTCTGTGACTGTTATTGAAGTGGAGACCAAGTTTAATATGTGTTCTGAACTCAGCTCCTGAAAGGGCTCTCGAAATTTCAAATGAATATCGAATAATTCACTACTCAGATTTACTTATAGTTTGTTCCCGTTCCAGAGAATGGAGATTTCCCTATAAGTATGACGAGGGTACTAGTCAAGGTATTTCACTCGTGAACTGGTACTTGAATCGTAGATTTGCCGTGAAGTATTTCCTGGCATCGATCTTTGTACTTTGTCGATGGTCTCGTCCTTTTACTCCAAACTGAGAACAGATGGTCAATTGAACGCCTTCTATGCAATGCATTGTCCAGTCTCTCAAGGTGTTTTATTGGCTACTAATTTTCTTCAGTCTTCGAAAAGACAACTTGAATTCTTAGTTCAGAAATCGTTTTGACCCACAAACCGAATTTGGAGTGATCATTTTTATCTAGAAGATTTTAAAAATTGATGTTTTGTTTATAGAAGCTTAACTTTGTTAACGAATTCCAGAAAAAAAGTTTTACCTTCTCTGGCGCAAGGAATACTCATTCCATAGACAGACTTGGGGAAACCGGATTTTCAGCAGACCAATTATTTTTTGATTAAAAAATTTACCGTCCACATTCAGAGAAATTCAAGTTCCATATTTCTTTCGCGAGTAATTATTACATTTCCCTAATTATTCCACCCCAAAAATAATACTCCCTAACCCCCACTTTTTCCTAATCACTCTTGCTTCAAGCGCTTCAAATTTATGACAACGGCATGTCGATTTGAAACGAGATGTATTTTTTTATGAGTTCATGCTGTCTTATTTGTCCTTCTTTCCGTCAGAGTTTTTGCATGAACCGTTTACGCCAAGCATAATCTTACTTTTAATAATTGCGAGTCAAGTACCTCCCAGTAAAGTACTCTGAGCTTTAACTACCGACAGGCACCTGTTGCGGTATGTGAGTACACGAGATATAAGAAACGGTATTTGTTTGTATAGATAGATGATCCAGAAGGTCGGAATTAGAAATTAAGGATCATCATTATGCATCTTGCAAAAGTTTTGAACGCGTTTTCTGGCAAACGTTAAAACGTTCTTAAATTTTGGTGAGAAAAACCTTTTCAAAAGGTCGGATACTTCCGCACATTTTCGATACTTAGACTGACAAAACTTTTTATAAACTTTTTGAAAACGTTTAGTAAACGTTAAACCAAGCCAACTTTGAGCAGAAATAATTTCTATAGTTTCCTGCCACCTGCGAGAAAGATCACGCTATCTCTTGGATAAATTTTCTGATCAAACGTTTTCCGAACGTTTAGAATACGGTCGTAATTTATTTCGTCCAAAATTTTACTTCTCAATCGTTTCTCCAAATTCTTTTAAACGTTTGAAACATTTCTTTTAAACGTTTGTAAAACGTTTTTGAACAGTTTTGTTCACTTGAGTCTCAAAAATCAGCGGGAGTATCCAAGGTTTTCAAAACGCTTTTCTTACCACAATCTCCAAACGTTTTTGATTTACCAGCAAACGTTCGAAAAACGTTTTCAAAACGTCGGCTGCTTCCGCACATTTTTGATACTTTGACGGACAAAACTTTTTATAAACGTTAGACCAAGCAAAATTTGAGCAGAATAAATTTCCAAACGTATCTAAAACATTTGCAAGAAATTTATGAAATGTTTACGAAACGTTTATCCAACGTTTAAAAAACGTTTGAAAAATGTTTCGAGATGGTTTGAAGAACATTTGATCGGAAAAAAAATTTTTTTAGCAGCCACATATACTTTTAATGGTATCTAGACCATACCCTAATTTCTAATTATAATTTTTCCGTGTCTTTTCTTATAAACATACGTTTGAAAGTTGTATACATAGTAATCACTATAGTTCCCTGCCACCTGCGAGAAAGATCACGCTATCTATCGGATAAATTCTCTGATCAAGCGTTTTCCAAACGTTTACAAAACGTTTGGAATACGGTCGTAATTTCAATCGTCTAAAATTTTACTACTCAACCGCTTCTCAAACATCTTTTGGACGTTTACCAAATTTCTTTTAAACGTTTTGAAAGCGTTTGAAATACGTGTTGAATTTGTAGTTACTCAAAATTTTATTGGTTAAAAGTTTTGAAAGAATTTTTAAAACGTTTTTGAAAAGTTCTGTTTACTTGAGTCTCAAAAATCAGCGGAAGTATCCAAGAATTTCAAAACACTTTTCTTACCAAAAATTCCAAACGTTTTTGGTTTGACAGAAAACGTTTTAAAAACGTTTACGTGTTACTCGGGTAGTGAATCATAATAATAAATAACCTTTTATTGACCTAAGATAAAACTCAGAGTCATGATATATCAATTCATGTATGAAATATTCAATATCTAAAAAAGCATAACCTTAAAGTTAGGTTAGATTTGATATTTTAGTTGTCATCGTCAATTACTCATATTCTCTGCATATTCTGCATCCGATTTTTCAGTGCATACATCATTTAAAGTTTATTGAAACTCAAAATGTGTTGAAAGTCACTTGATATAGTTAAATGATAGTTTTTTTGAGGGAAAATAGTTCTGCCAATTTTCTAAATAAATTAAAATGCGTCTTCCAAATTCGACCTTCTTGCTTTAGTTCGCGACACTAGCACAATCTGGATGTCACATCCCGAAAGATTCTGATCCCGCTCCTACGAAAAACTTCTGGTCCAATGGACCAGATTTTTTTTGGACATTGCTTGGACCGGAATTTCGGTCCAAGTAATTTAGAGTGCTGTAAAAAATGTCGAGACACCTGCTTTTACATTCTTGCTCTAAGAAGGGTATTAAGTATCATGCGACGTACTGTGTCGACATAATATATTGTCTAATATATTATTTATTGTCTATTTTTTGATCAATGAGACGAAAAATTGAACTTCATAAAGAATTTGATGAGCTGATCATTCAATTTTCAAGTTTACGCCAGATATCTGAAATTTGAAGAATTTTCAAATGATTTCAAGAGATTAAGTTCATTGAAAGAAATTCCGGGAATTTTCCTAAATTTCAAGAAATGTTTGCATTTGAATAAATATAATTGCCTCAGCAGGAATTCAGGTAGAAAGCAGCCCGAGTTTCTCTTGTGTTTTGACCTGCTGGGAGTTTTCTTTACCTTGATAAGGGTGTTGGGTAAACATCAAAACGTTGTTAGATATTTCGAATATTTTCATTTTTTTTTTTATGGAAAAAAGACGAAAGATAGAGAAAAAGGGAAGGAAGGGATTTGGAGGTTGTTTTTTCTTTTGTCTTTCCTCTCTTTTTCTTCACGTTATTTGATTGATAAGTATATTCGGCGGTATTTTTCAACTCGAATTTTGGACATTAAAAATAAATTTGATTTTTTTTTCCTCAATTTTAAATTTCTCAATTACTATAGTTGTTTATTTTAGGATATTGCTTGATACAACATTCTATATACACAGTAAAAACTTGGGAGTAAATTTTGTTGCAGGTAGATTCTGAACAGTGTTCACTTTACCGTGGTAAGTTGAGTACGTCATGGTCTTTGGAGAACAGATGGAGAGTCAATTGCATTATTTGAAGCAAGGGACTTCTATTATCTAGAAATATGCAAGCGGCTGTATCCACTGATCAGTTTAATACACTGGATAGCGGGATACGTCGCCGATGCAAGCCTAATTTATATTAAACCCTGAATAGTGGATAATTTCAAAAATGCAGGTCGAGTTGGAGCCGTTAATTGGAGTATCTTCTCGAGTCATCTGATTATGTAAACATGCCGATTCAGGACAGCGTGCATAAAAAGGCATCGAAAAGTGTCCGAATTTTAGCCTAAAAATACATGGCAATCTTGTATCCCGGGTGTAATACAGATCAGTGATCATAATATTATATACCAACATTATGAAGTGCAAATAATGCACCTTGCAATGTCTACAGACTATGGGGCGTGATGGACAAACTTGTCAGAATAAAATTCCGTACCCTTTATGTTCGGCGACGGGCCCTTTTCACTCAATGTTAAAATTATGCAGGAGGATAGACTGACGGCAGCGCCAGCAGTTGGCCGGGCATTGAAACAACGTTATATGTGTTGAGTATATTTACTGTTGTATCACAGTATATTTAATGTTGTATAAATGTGACAAATTTCGAAATTAAATATAACGACTTAAAAAGTGGATAAACCAATGGAAGAGTATGTTCAAAAATATATGGAGTATAAGCAGTTACTCCCAAACATTTTTAGTGATTTTTTAAGTACAATAAATTTTCTCCTGTCGGTTAACACATTCCTTCGATTCTTAAATTCGATTGTAAAATTTTTCACATATTTACAATACAAACACAGTAGAAAACAAATCACGATTCGAAAGCATGAATAATAATATATGAGGAACTGTCAATCGCATCGACCTCAATGTACGTAAGAAAAAGGTTGATTGTTTTTAAACAAATAAAGCGAAAGGCACGATACGCTAAGTCGTGGATTTTGTTGCAGGTTTGGTGATCTAACAAAGCTCAACAAACCAGAAATCGGAATGTCTATCCTGACTGACGACGGGGACGACGTTCTGCGCATTTTTAGGGTAAGCGAAATGATGTACAAGGTGGGTGGAGGGGGTTGGACCCGCAGCGCCAACAGTTGGCCGGGCATTATACTACGCTGAAAATAATAATCGTAATTCTTCATATTTCCTATCGAAGTGGCGAGGGCCTGCTCGGCGAATCACACCATATTTAGCTTGGTAACATGTACACTACCAAGGGTAATTTCCGTTGCAGGTAAATGGTACCCTGAAACGAGTGTTTCTTTCACACTTTGTTTTTACTGTGTAGCTCAAACAGAAATATAATGAAAAGTAAGATCAACAAAACTGAAATAAATTATATATCTCCGAACTAGCTGTGTAAATTTGTGAACTTCAAGATTTATACCAAATTAAAACAATACACGTTCAATTTTTTGGTTTGTAAGAAAAACGGAAAAGAGATATAGGAATGAAACTGTAAAATCCAATGAAAATTTCAAACCGCTGCATTCAATTTTTATTATATTATATTCATATTTATTTATATTTATATATGAGAGAAATTAAGAGCTTTTAAAAAAGCGACGTTTGAGTATTATAAAACCATAAAATAAAAAATTCTGCCTCATAAACTTTTTCACATAACTCCACTTCACGGCTCACGTCGGAATCCAGTTCGGTGGTAGGCTTAATCATGATAAAAGATGCGGTGCGGCTCATGTCGCTTCTCAGCTTTGGTGATTGAAAGCGCGCGATACTTATTTGCACTGATCGTAAAATCCCTCATCGTGATGAGGGAAGTGATACTCTTCATAAACACAAGTTTCGTGTAATTTTTTTTGTTAGAAATTTAATTGAAAGTGAATTAAGCTCAACCTTTTCCTTTTGATTTATCAGTGTTTGAAAGTACCACCTTGAAAGTAACAAATTAAGTGAGAAAACTATTACAAGCGTCACTGTTGTGACAACTTTCAATAACAAAGAGGTCAAAAAGTCAAAAAGTGCTCAAAATTTGGATAAAACCAGGCGAATGACACTGCTAGACAGGCCTGTAGAAAAAATTGACGTGAGACCTGACCGCAGCCGTCTGGCAGCGCTGGCTGTGTTTTAAGGCGGATGATTATTCTATAGTACGGGGAAAATTAAAATTTTATCTATTCCAATTCGTAAAACATGTTTTTTTTCATACATATTCATCTTGGGATAATATTTTTTCATATTTTGAATATCCAATGAATTAATAGGTACTAATGAAAAAGGGAAGAAACCGTTATTTATATAACTTTACACGAATACACTTCTCACAGTATACATACAATAATTGTACTGAAATATTAAATTTTGAAGCATTGACATATGTAAATATTGTAAACTATGCAAACGGTAGATTTTAATTACATTTCATGTATTCATGACATTTATATTGATTATTCAAATTAGACCTTGATTCAACTAAATTATAAAAGTATATATTTCTTTTTGCATTTAGACAATGATTTATCCGGATTCGTTATCACAAACCTAAAAAAAATGGACACATAAAAACATTTATTATGTTATAAAATATGTCAAATACTCCTGACAATTTATATTATGCAGAAAAGGATCTATGGGATAAATATTATAAAGTTGAAGAATCGAAAATTGTATTTGTAAACAATATTTGAATATGTAGTAATAAATAGAACCACGAAGGTGAATATTCAAACAAGTCAAATCAGAAGATCTTTTTAATTCATAGAAATAAAGCGGTCATTTCTCGTATTTTTACAGTGCTTCCGCACATTTCTGATACTTTGACTAAACAAAACGTTTTATAAACGTTTTAAAAGCGATTGGTAAACGTTAGACCAAGCAAAATTTGAGCAAATCGAATTTCCAAACGTCTCTAAAACGTTTGCATGACATCTATCAAACGTTTACAAAACGTTAATCCGAAGTTTTAGAAACGTTTTAGGAAATTTGATCCAATGTTCTAAAAACGTTTTCGAAACGTTTAAGAAACGTTTTAGTAAGGTTTGAAGAACCTTTCTTCGGAAAATAAATTTTTTTTAGTAGCTCCTATACTTTTAATGGTACCCAGTGGACACGAATGTCCAAAGACATTTTTAGGACGTTCCAAAAACGTCGTAAGTCAGGCCGAATAACGTTCTAAAAACATACAATGTTCCAAAGACATGTTTGGAACATTAGACGTTTTTTCGACATTTTTTGCCTGACCTAGAAGGTTGTTTTTGACATTCTAAAAACGTCTTTTAAACCTCACGTCTTGAAAACGTTTTCAGGACGTTCTAGAAACGTCATCAAATTTCGTGCCTACTGGGTATTTAGACCATACCCTAATTTCTTATCATAACTTTCCCTTGTATTTTCTTAAAAACATATGTTTGAAAGTCGTATATATAGTAATCAGCATCCCAGTGGACACGACATATAAAGACGTTTTTAGAATGTCCGGAACAACGTTTAAAGCTAGAAGAAAAACGTCCAAAAACGTCTTTGGAACATTGTATGTTTCTACGACGTTATTTGTCCTGACTTCGGACGTTTTTAGAACGCCCTAAAAACGTCTTTGTACATTCGTGCCCACTGAGATAGTTTCCTGCCACTTGCGAGAAAGATCACGCCATCTATCAGATACATTTTTTGTTCCAACGTTTTCCAAACGTTTACAAAACGTTTGGAATACGGTCGTAATTGCGATCGTTCAAACTTTTTGAAAACGTTTGAATAATGTCTTGAACTTGTAGTCACTCAAAATTTTATTGGTCAAACGTTTTAAAAAGTTTTGTTCACTTGAGTCTCAAAAATCATCAGAAGTATCCAACGTCTTGAAAACGCTTTCCTTACCCGAAATTCCAAACGTTTTTCGTTTGCCAGGAAACGTTTAAAAAATAATAAAGATAAAAATATTTACTATTACAATAACAGGCCCATTCTTTCCAAGTATCGTATGATTAATTTGAAAAAATTGGATAATTTCGTATATGTACCTAGAAAAAATAAAACTTAACATCGTTGACATTTTCCCCATGTAAATCATGAACTGTCGGCCTAAGAGTACAACCAGCGCCGCCACTCGGCTACGTTCAACATTTCCGGCACTTTCAGTTTTGACTGTTACCTGCTTAGATAAAACTTTTGAATGTTCAAAATTTTTGGAATGACGGATTAGTTTTTGCATCAATAAAACTGTAACTATAATGATAACTACTTTTTTCGGTAATATTACCGTAAAGTTAAGAGGTGCGCGCAGGAATAAAAAATCCTATATTTCCACATGAAATAATAACCCAACCCCCAAAAAATGATTTGATTTCTTCTGCAAATAACTGCTCCAAACTTACGCTGACGGCTTACGCTCGAAATCAATGAAGATACTCATCCGTTCAGTGTGTAAATTTAGGTGAAAAGATGTTCAACATTAATCCCTCGAAGCGAGCATTATTTCGGTTCTTCTTGTCAATTTTAGAGAAGTGGCCGGCGAAATGTAAAGTCGCAATTTTTTTACTGCGTTCAGCCGGGGGCGTAACACCGCTAATCAATCATGTTGTATTGGATCATCGCCAGAGGTGCTAACATAGTAGATGGGTAGATTTTCAATGCAGAAGACTAAACTTAATTGAGTCGTCAGCCGAGTCGACCGGTACTGTGAATTAAGGAAGGATTATGGATTCGTTCCTACCGTCCAACACAACAATCGAAATGAAAAATACTCATGCAGTAATATCAAATATCTATCGTATAATATAATTAAAATCATAAAAATAACTTGATGATTATTATTCTCGGAATTTTTGAGTGTCAATTTTATTTTTCAGGCAACTGGATCCAAATTTATATGTATAGAGAGTTTGGCCAATTATTGTCTTCGATACTCTTGATCCCATGCAATGCGAGATTTGTATGCTACTTCATCCGAACATAACATAACATACATGCTGCGATGCCTTACTTTGGTATTTCATATTTCGTTGATCTAATTATGATGATTTTTTTGCCCAAAAAAATTGCTGCTCACTGGGACTTGTGATTGGCATCGTAAGAGTTTGCTAAACTGGTCCTAAGAAGCGACAAAGATTTCGACAAGTAAGTAGTCCACTATATTTAGATTTTATTATTGCAATTCATTGGGTAAGAATTTTTTGTTGAAATTTTCAGGGTACCATATAGCCGTACTTAATTAGGGGTGTCGATTTTTATATCTACTTTTTTTCATTCCTTGTATTGAGAATAGCAGTCCTATTTTTTATTCAATTAGGAAAACAGTTCATACCATTTTTCATGAGAAAAATGAGTTTTACAAATTAATATGTTAGATTTTTTCTCGTATTCTGCTTATTTGTTGCTTAAAACCTGATTATACAAATAAAAAAAGGTTGACCATTTTTTTAGATCGAATAACTTTCTCGTTTCGGTGCTGTCGCCAAACTTTTGAAACAAATTGTAACTTACACGATCTTCTACAATTTTTGTTTGGAACTTTTTTTTGTAAGAGCAATTTTTTACTTAGAAATTTTCAATTAAATAGCGTTCTCACTCTTTTTTTGTGCATGCTTTATATTGCAATTATCTTTTATTTGTTATTTTTATTTGGAATTTTTCTTGTTTTTGAACTTAACTTTGATTATTTCTTATGGGCATTTCATTTATTTACTATTCTTCAATATAATT
>WSXT02224042.1:0-31914 GCA_011762715.2 Neuroterus valhalla | reverse complement strand
CAGTTTTCCTCTCCTCTGACCAAATGTTCAGGCGAATGCGAGCGTTTTAAATTTAAAATCCGGCTGCAGACGGTAGGGGTTTCACAGATTAAAAATCCCACAGGATTGAGAACGTCAGGCATTGCTTGGAGGCTTATAATGAGAGTTAGGGTTATTGGGGATTTCGGGAAGGGATTTGAGTTGAAGGGTTAAGTGTCTGACGATCTCCTGTAGGTGGGGGAAACATAGATATGTAAAAACCCGAAATCTAAATCTAAATCTATAAGGTAAAAAGGGAAACAATTTATCCTTATGATTTTTTTTGTTGATAAAAACCGAATTGTCAGAATTGTGGCATTTTCAAAATTCGAAATTATAAACAAAAATGAGAATTTTTAGCCAAACCACGCAAGATATGAAAAAAAAGTTTGAAGAAAAAAATGTTTCTTTTTGGGAGCCCCCCAGGATGATACTTACAACTTTTCGAGTTTATCGAAAAAAAGAAAATTCAAATTTTGGTCGCACCAAAAAAGATGAAAAAAAGATTCATTTTTCAGTCAAACTATGCAAGCTACGAGAAAATATATATGAACTAAACTTGTGCACCAAAAGAAGATCTACAAATTTGGTACAATTAACTTTTTGATAGGACAAGTAGTTTTTGCTGCATTTATAAAAAGCCATAAAATGAATTCATTTCAATCAAGAAAATTAACCATAAAAATCAAATAATAAAAATTTTTTAACATGACTAAGGCTAACACACCAGATTGATAGAGAAAAGTTATTTACCCGCAAAATATCTGTAAATTTGTTATAATTATTTCCATTGGGCGCGTAGTTTTTGTTTCAATCGTAAAAAATAAAATTAAAAATTGAATTTCAAGAAAAACTACACAACATGTGAAAACAATTAGGCAACAAAACAACTCTACCGTTTTGGACAAACTTTGATCGAGTGCGCAGCATGAGACATGCGACAAGAATGTATTCGTTAAACCCGGAGAAGCTTCAACCAAAGAGAATTCACACTCATCAAATTGAAGTAGTCGACATTTCGCTTTTGAGTTTCACAAGCTTTTTATACAACTGTAGGGAGGTACAAAGGCCGAGCGCGTAGCGCGAAGCGAGAGATCCGAAAGAGGCGCGCCGTAGGCGCGCTCAAACTTGCGAGCGAAGCGCGCGATGAGAATGTGCCCACGCAAGGGCAGATTTTTTTTTAAACAAATCATAAAAATTAAAACTTATATAATATTTGTATAATAGCTGTGATTATGAAATGTGAAGATTTTTTGCAGGAGTTCGAAAAAGGTTTCAAGAGCAAAATCCGCAAACTGAAAACATTTTCAAATTAGTAAACCTTACGTTTTACATTATTTCCCCGAAGAAAAAGTAGACATTTATGATAATTATAAATTGGAGAAGGCTACTACTTTTTTTTTACATTTAATCTTAAACTAAAAGATCTTCTAAGAATTTAACCACCTCGAAATGGACTAAAATCAGCTAAAATAAAAGATGTGAAGAGTTTTTTTAATTTTCTAAATGCTCCTGGAGAAAAATTCTTTGAAAATATTTTTTCGCATTTTAATCATAAATCAAAATAATTCTGCCCAAGAAAACACTGAAGACAGTGATGAAAATGACTATATTATTTGTAAAGAAATCGTACAAGTTATTATAAGAATATTATATAAGTTTCAATTTCCATATATTTTGTTAAAAAAGTGATGAACAAATGCCTGATATTTTCCAAAAAACTTCCTTGGAACCTAGAAAAAGTTTAGGTGACCTTCAATTTTAATTTTGTAAAAATTCGTTCGACTCCCGAAGCGTTTGAAACTTTCAATATCTAATTTAGGCCATGAGAAGAATAAAAATTGTTATAAATTTTCCGTTACAACTAATTGAAATTCTATGGAGACTATTTTTTCTTTTATAGAATGGTGTATATTTCCTGAAATTTCTATCAAAAATTTCCTATTGATGCAGAACTTATGGCGAGTTGAACACAAAAAATTCTTATTTTGCGATTGCAAAAAAAGTAACATATTCTTGATTATTTCGAAAACTAATAAAGTTATCACATTTATTTATAGGATCAAAAATATGCGCAATAAGATTTTCTATTGAAATGTGTTACTAGAAAATTAAAAATTGACCTGAAAAAAATATGACCCAGCGTTTCAAGCGTATCCCCTCTTGATCGCCAGGGGTTCAATTGAATGATAATTGGAATTTTCCATTGACACGACTAGACCATGCTTTATGAGATAATGGAAAGTTATGTTCAAGCCCTTGTAGGAAGAATCCTTTCAGAAAATTAATGTTTCCATCGTTTTTATAAAAGTATCCAAAGTTGTTTTTTGATACAAAATACTCTTCACATTATTTGAACAAACTATTTCCCAATTCTTACTGTTGGTTGATGTGAGGATCCCTGATACCTAAGCTGTGATTTGTGGAAAATCTTACCAGATTGGTCATAATTTCAACTTTAAATTCAAGATAGCTAACAAAATGTAAAAAATATTGTATTAATTCAAAACTAGAATTGATATATCATGAGATCCAAGCATTGCAACCGTGATATCTGACTCTGGAAGCCACCCTATTGATTTGAGTCTAGAAATAATTTAGTATGCAACAACCCAAGACTCACCTCTTCTTTATTTGGAATGTAAATAGTTCGCGGTCCTGGTTTCCCAATAAACTTATTCACAAGTCGAATGTTCGCAAAAGTTCCTCGAGCCATAACTGCGTCATTTCCTCTGCGAGCTCCATAGGAATTAAAATCTCTTGGAGTAAGTCTATAAAAAAAACATGATTAATATTAAAAACTAAACAAAATGTATTTTAGGAAGAACAATGTATTTTTTGAGGTAATAATTATAAAAACCAATGAAACAATTTAATCTGCATAGTCTAAAAATCTTACCCTCGACCTGATAGATATCTCGCCGCAGGAGAATTGCGAGCTATACTTCCGGCCGGACTGATGTGATCAGTTGTTACAGAATCTCCTAAATTTAAGAGAACTCTTGCCTTTTTTATGGACTTATGTTTTGGAAGATCCTGGAAAATATTTGATCAAGTTTTAATTCTAGAACATCACAACAGGGGTTTGTGAAAGAAATTAGAAAGGAAAAATTCAAGATAAGGTATATGAGTCAAATAACATTATGATGTTAATGTTTTTTAATAAGACCAGATAAGACTAATAGACAAAAAACATTAACATCATAATATTATTATATATAACTGGTAAAAACCGTAACATCAAAATTGAAATTTGAGTCAAATATTTGATTAATTCTTCACAGTTTACCTTACTAAGATTTTCAAAGTACGGTGGATTTTTTATATAAGTAGAATTCTTATCCCAAGGATAAAGTTGACTCTCGGGAGCATTCAAGCTTCTCCAAGTGTCACTGCCTTTTTCTAGCCGACCGTAAACTTCCTTGAACATTGCTGGAATGACGAATCTCTGTTCCACAGCTTGAATTTCAGTTCTAGTAGGCCATATATCTCGCAAATATATGTCAGTGCCATCATGCCTGCGACCTGCATTTTGAAAATAAAGTAAACTCAATTTGATTATAGATTTAATGCTTTCAAGATGATCAATTATGATTATTATTGAATAATAATTAAATAATTATAAATTTATTAGTGTGTTTTGTACATTTAGCGATTGTGAAAGAATTCCAAGTGGGAATCTATTTAGTAAATAAAATATTATACCTAAAGTTCGAAAAAAATAAGGAAATAATGTTGGTTCGATCTCTTTCAAAAGCCAAAAAGGTACTGATATTATTATTTTGAATGGCTAGACGGCTAGAGTCAAAATTCATGTTTATTTTTCAGTTCAATCTGGCAAATAATGGCTACTGACTTGAGAATACATGCCAGTAAAACTAATAAATCAAAATTTGGAAGGAATACATTATATATATAATTATTTATAGGTATATAGAATAGAGGTATAGAGTTTGGAGAGACAGATAAAAGTGAAAACTAGTAAATTACCCAAAGGGTCTTTTTCAAAGTCAATGTCTACGGTTCCAGCAATGGCATACGCGATTACAAGAAGAGGCGAAGCCAGGTAGTTTGCCCTTGTGTTTGGATGAATTCTTCCTTCGAAGTTACGATTACCGGACAGAACTCCGCAACAAACGAGTTCATTCTGTGGAGAATAAATAAAGTCCAAATAATATTTTAACTTTCTCAAACTTGACCTGGACCCTCAGTTAGACGAGTCACTAAATCTCTCACTTTCAAAAGGGTAAACTCTAAATTCTTAAATTCTAAATTCTAGAGTCCCTAGACGCCTAGAATATTCTAACATCTAACGTCCTGCTTCTATTTTATTCTTATAAAATCCATTCTAGTTTAATTTCAATGATTAAAAATCTATCTGAGGACCAACACCAAAATAATGTATAAGAAAAACTCTTAGCCAATTTACTGATTTCCGCTATTCAATGTACCCCAAATACTAATTTTCAACCTAACATAGAGACCAATTATATAATTTCATTGTTTAAATAATTAATTTATAAAATTAATCCCGACCGAAAAAAACGATTCTTGATCTCTTAAATTAGTATTCTTGTTTTACTAAGTCCTAGAGCCCAGACACTTTGTTAATTTTTGGGTCCAAAGAAGTGAAAGTAACTTCAAATTGTACATATTAGCAGCTTTATGGATGTAAAAAATACCTTTTCGATCGCTTCAACTATTGATTCTGTAAGAGGACCACTATTTCCAATGCAGGTCATGCACCCATATCCAACAATATCAAATCCAAGTTTTATAAGTGCTGGGCAGACTCCACTTTCTTTCAGATAATAAGTAACTACTCCCGATCCAGGCGAAAGGGAAGTTTTGATGTAAGGAGCAACACTGAGTCCAGCTTCCACTGCCTTTTTGGCGAGGAGACCTTAAGAAGAAATATATACATTTTTTTTTATAAAACTAAAAGTCCTAGATATTAATCTTGTTCACAAACAATTTTTTTATAATGTACTGTCATTCATTATTAAAATGTTTATACACTCAAAATATATACATTTTTTTTTGAAGTTTTTCCAAATTATATTTTGAGATTATTAAAATAAATATAGCAAATAATTTAGTAATGATTTGAAGAGTCATATATTAAGATCAATTTTGACATGTGTGTTGAAACCGTTGTAATTCGTTGTCGTCATTGATTCAAAGTTTCTGAGAAATGTATTCAGCTAAAATTATGAATTTCGCGGAAGCACAGTGAAAATTCGCAAAGAAGACACAATGAACAGGTATCCATAGGATTTTGAATTACCTGCGCCAAGCATAACGCTCGGATTACTTGTATTTGTACAGCTTGTGATCGCAGCAATGACCACGGACCCATGTCTGAGTTTATACTCTTTGCCTTCAAATTCGAAAGTTCCTTCGGATTTTAGTTTCTCAGAAGGTATGCCGAAACCCTTGAATCCTACCTGAAAGCATACAGTTGAAATTACTTTTCGACTTCTGAAATCACTGGACAAAATATCTTAAATAAATTTTAGTATCGCCAAATCTCAAAATAGTCCATCCGTTGATTCCAAAAAAATGGTATTTATAGGCTTATGGATCTTATCATTTTGATTTGAAATAGATAATTGGATTGAAAGATTAATTTTTTCACAATGTTGTCAATATTTTCAAATATTTTCTATTTAAAATCAAAGAAGCAGGATAAAATGACCTATAAAGTCATTAAAGCATATGAGCAGTCAAAATTATATTTTAAATGTATAACGCGCCAGATTGAAAACATTTCGACCTCAATTTTTACGAATTAAATGTTAATTGATTTTTCGAAATCGGTTCCTATTTCAATCGTGATTGGTAGCTGGTATGCCATTATTTATAAACACATAAATCAACAGGATGTTTATTATGAGTTTGAATGAGCAGGTGCATTTCGAATAGTAGTAATATGATGTAATATGATGATGTATTTACAATCAATAACGATTGATAATCTATGTTCCTTTTGAATTTAAATGCAAGGAAAATTTTAAGTCTGTATTTGGCTATAGACTCTATAGAGTTAAGAATTCAAGGAGCCAAACTAGAGTGTCAATTTTTGCTGTCATTGCAATCACAAACATACGCGTTTTGCTTAGGGAGCATTATCTTTTAGGCAGAGTTTAGCAACCTCGAAAAAGAGGGAGATCTGCACATTCCATTTGAAATTGTTGCTCAAGAGTCAAGAGACTCCGAATTTTAAGAAATAATATAATACACTTACCAATAATACCAAAAGTATTATTAAAAAGAAGCATTAGATTTTTTTCAAATTTTAAAAATATGATAGCGGCAGATAAGTAATAATCAATTGCATTAAAAATGGCGTCAGTGGAATCTTTGGTTAATCTTCGAGTTAATTTCAAAAGAAGACCACTCCTTCATATTCAATGCTTAAAATTGGAATATTGTTGTGAAAAAACGTTTTCTTTTTCTCTTGTTGGTCAATTTTTTGAAGAAATATAAATATAAATATATATATATAAATAAATAAATATTCCATGACTAATTTTAAGATTGAAGGTAATCTACCTGCATGACTTGAAATGGATTCCAGCAATAAATACAAAAGGAAGGTCAAAAGCGGGTTGCCCAATTGTAATTTTGATTCATAATTCTATACAAGAATCAGTTAGAAGCAGATCAGATTTGCGATGTCTTACTTTACTAATTGTTTTGTTTTCAGAAGTAGATTGAAGGGCTCAGGATTTTACGAATTTTTATTTTGCAAATGACCTTTTATGTTAAGCACAATCCCGCATAGCCTTGTACACAGGTTGCACCTGTTTTTTCCAGTGCTGTCAACTTTTAAGCTGCGTGGTTTACAACCCTACAGTCAACAGATTTCAAAAGACAGGATTGAATTTTGGAATAAAAGGTTATTGAAATACAGAAACTTTAAGTATTAAGTGGCAGGGAAGCCAATCTCTAAAAGTCTAAACTCTCAATAGGATTTGAGTATAAGACTCTGAGTTCCTGAATCTGTGGTCAGTTCTGCAAAGTGAAGGATAGAATAGATAGTTTACCTGCAATGCAATATGAATTTATAATAGGTCAGGGATGGCCTAGCCGTGGGTTCAGTTTACGGGGCGTCCTGTAGTCTAGAACTCTATACTGTCTTGCTTTATTTTACAGTTCTACAATCTACACTGCAAGTGCATTGTAGAATAATATTACATCCTTCATTAATTTTCTAAAATTTGAATAATTGAGGTACTTTTCAGTGTAGATATTTCAAAAGTCTAAAATTTAATTTTATTTAGAAATATCTTGATTTTTAACGTTCATAAATCAGAGGCACCTATAATCATATAATTTAAAAAGAATGTTAAAATAATTTGATTGATTGGTTAACATTTTCAACATTTCCTCGAAAAACAAATATTTTTTTCAATGACTTTTCGTTACTTTTTATCTTAGATTTCAAACGAAAACTAATATAATAATAAATATTACACAAGAATCTACCAAAGAATATCACTCCTTTGAATCGATTTATTTCTTTTAATTATAAACGAAATTGCAATAATAGGTAACTATAATATTTTATACTCTGTAGTTGGCCCAGCTGATGAAATAAAAAGCTATCCGAATAAAAAAATGTATTAACAGGTTTTTTCAATTTCTCAGAAATCTAAAAGTTGTAGGATTTTAAAATTTGCCCTACTTAATTCAAAACCAAACGGCAAATTTTAGCATTTGAAAATAATCTGTTGATGAAATAGATTGGATTTCACGACATTCATTCCTGAAATCGTACCATTTGAAATGGAAGAATAGACAAGCACCAAATAAAAATAATTTTGAAATTTGTATTTTCAAAGTGAAAGTCATGAAAATTGAAGAAACCTTAAGTGTTAAAAAAAATAATATAGGAAGTCCATAAGATTATGCCTTAAAAATTATATAATTTTGTTGTGGGTATGAAAAATTATAAACTCAAAGCAAAAACAGTGAAAAAAACAGTGATTCTTTAATAAAATGACTTCTTACCATATTTTTATTTCAATGTTGAAAATTAAATTCAGAAGTGGCAAATATATTTGAAGTATTTCAAAAGCAGTCAGTACCATCGCAATAATATGTAACATGTGCAAAATGAAAAGGATGTTGTATCAGCAATTTTTGTTAAGCACGTCTACCACTTTCTTTTTGCAAAGTCTGGCAATGCCAGTCCTCGCGTGTCTTTCTTGTGGAAAGGTATTTCTTCTGTTGGTGCAATTAATCAACCAATTCCAAATGGTACGAATATAAATTTGTTATTTCAGATTTATTTAAGAAGAGTTTATATTGCATATTTTCAATTTAACATTCAAAATCTAAATAATTCGACTTTATTTTGGTCTTCTACAGTTTGAATTGCACTGCAATAAAAGTAGAGATTGACTCAAGAGATTTTTAGGTAAACTGTTTTCGAAAGATTATTTTACTAGGGACAATTTCCAGTCATAATAAAAAGCAGGTGTAAAATATAAAATTGAGAGTCTCTAAATAATATTCCCAAGTTCTAAACTTAAACGATTCAAGAAAGGTATCATATAAGAGAAAGTTCGGGAATAAGTATTTTCGGACTTCCTGTCAAATACATTTTCCAATTTCCTATTTTAGCAAAATTCAAAGTATTTTCAATTATTTCTAAAGTGTTCTTAACATTTTTGTACGAAAGAATTATTTTTTATTCTAACGCAAACATTATTAACTCAAGTCATAAGTTTGATTATTATCTAACGACACAAGATTCCAAATTAAGATTGATGGTTTTCCAAAGCTTTCTGTTGACTCAGAACTCAGGAACTTAACTAATGGATTTTTAAGTTAGGAACGGTTAAAGATACATTTTCTGGGTTTAACGTTTCTGATAAAAATCATTTCATTAGTAATTTTCACTTGAAAATGAGCTAAGGCTTGGATGAGCTTACAGATCGTGATGTACATTGTAAAATGTGTTTGTTTTTTCTCTGAATAATGTTCACTCTAAATATTTATTCAAATTTAAGGAGTAAAGAAAGTTGAAGATTGAGGCTACAATTAAAACGGTTCACACTCTAAAATCAAGTTCCGTATTGCATGAACTATCAGAATTTAATTTTTAATCTAAAGAGGCGGAATGCCTAGGGTTTGGATTTCACAAAATAGCTTACTCATGTAAATTTTACGTTGAGTTTTTGTTTTATCAAATGCATGTGATATTTCAGGTAACAAGACACCTTATGTCTGTATGATATCGACTTTGAGTGGAAATCGATTGAAATGCAGTGACAACTTCGCGAAATCATAAACGTTCATTGTTTCCAATCATAGAATATTTCCGTATTCTCGTTTGGAAATTGATAACAATCTATCGACAGTTTTATCAAATTTATTCCTAGAGCTTCATTCAAATTATTAAAAATTTCTTTGAATTGAGAAGACCTAAGTTAAAAATTTTGCTCAACCGAGGAAAAAATCTCCAATATTGAATCGTGCGGACACTTGCCATCCTGACTTCAAGAAATTTGTATAAGCATTCATTTTTTGTTATTTATTTATATCAGACACAATGTCTTATTATTTATTTGACCAATTCCAGAAAACTGTTCGACATTAAATATAGGGTGTTATTTGGTCTATATTTACATGTAAATTCACCAAGTACATTGACGAATATATAATATTTCGTGATTCATTAATAACTGAGATAAAATTTACCTGGCAAAACATTTAAGGCAATTTTTGTAGAGAATGTTGACTCCATTTTATATGAATTAGTATAACTCAACAATTAGTAAAAAAGAAGCATATACGGAAACGGTACGTAGATACATTTTTGAAAAAAAAATTCCTTGTACTTTTGATGTTCCTCTGTTACCTGAGTTTCTGCACCAATCGGAGGGAGCGGATGGAACGCTTCGCACGAGGGGGTGTGTTTTCGGTGTCCGGAAACAGGGAAGGGGAACGCGGTTATAAGAAGGCCCACGAGTCATTTCTCTTTCTCAGTTTGAAATAGTTGGAGGTAGATGATGGTGCAAAACCCTTATTGATTTCACGAAGAATTTCGCAAAATTTTCTCGTGAGTTGTGTATGTCTTTTTTAATCTCTGAATAAGTGTTACATATTCGCCTTTCCGGGTCATTTTAGGATTCCAATTTCCTCATCGCAATATGTGAAGTGAAATTCTTCAAAATATTCTACGTATTCCATCTTTCTTCAAACAATTTTCTACTTCATAAGTAATGGCAGGTTTATTATTAAATATTTTAATGACGTATTTACTAGTGAATATTTCAATTCGAAAAAAATGTAAGCAACGAAGTGTTCAACAAGAGGAGGGGGTTGCTGTCGGATGAAATCTCGTCCGGTGGGATGATGTGAATATCTCACCGGGTAGGATTCATCCATACATCCACTCCTTCTCACCAAAGTTCACCTTTCATCATGTGAATAAAAACTGGAGAACAAATCTTGCAGTCATAGGTGAGGTCTCGGTCTAGTGACACGATACATTTAATCCGTGACTAGATCGAAATACTCATCCCTGACTTGAAGATATAACAACAACCTCAGATGGACCACAATTTCAACGGGGATACAAGTTCCTATTCATTGTTCTTTGGTGATCTAACTGTATGGTGCAATATCAACATAAAGCTAGATTACCAAAATCTAATGGATTGGAAAAATCATCGCTTGACTTCAAGAGAATTCAAAGGACTTCGAGAATTCTATCAAGGTAATAAATATAGGAGCTAGAATCTTGCACAAGCTTCAAAGTTCCAGAATAAGTTTCTGAAAGAGGTGGCAGGATTGAAAGGAACTATTGCAGTGATCTGTTAAGTTTCGCCATATCACAGCAGTAGTTACCAATAATCCTGCTATCCATAGTCTTCGGCACCACCAAATTCCTACATTGCTTTATCTCTTTAGCTGACAACACGAAGTGCAAAATGGGGCGAACGATGCCTTGATGACGGTGAAATATTTTCGTCACTGGGTATTGTTCGTCCCATAAGTGTACCAAAAATTTCAACGAGGGCGCATCCAAGCTACGCTTCTTACTTTGACGGCTAATAATTTTTTTGTAAAATTTCAAGTTGACCATTTGGTTGTTCATGTGCAAAATTAACTTGTGACTAACCTTGTTTGTGAGACAGGCGTTAAAATCTGCCTTCATGTTCGTGACGGAAACACGATCGTGTGGTCTTTTAGGCCCGCTTACACTGGAAACGACAGTTCCTAAATCTAGGGTCACGACTTCCGAAAATACAGGATCCTGAGCTGGATTGTCGTAATTTCTAAGCATGTCTACAGCTGTCAAATATTTTGTGATTCTTTCAATGTGCTCGTCTTGGCGACCTGTTTAAAAAAAGTGCATGCCAATCCATTCAATAAATATTCCAGATGTTTTTTATTTTTTAAAACACTGAAAGAAATAATATCTCCCTAGAGGATTGGAAAATTGTTTACCAGTTTGTTCCAGGTAATCCAGGGTTTGTTTATCAACTGGAAAGAAGCCAACAGTTGCTCCATATTCGGGGCACATATTAGAAATCGTTGCTCTATCTGCGATGCTAAGTTGAGCAACACCAGGTCCAAAGAACTCTACAAACTTTCCAACGACACCAAGTTGACGTAAATTCTGCAAAAGATTGTAACTTAATTTCCTGAAATTCGTATCGTAGGTTCAAGATCAAACATACTTTTGTCATTGGGGGCTGTTCAAATATTACATAAAGTAATTTCATATGAATTTCTAATACCCCCTCTGCTATGTAACGCGGTTTTCTGACTCATAATGTGTGTTACGTAATTGAACAGCCCTTTGTCAAAAAAAAGTAAATAAACAAAGATTGATATGTAAAGAAATCAGTCGTGACCACGTATTAATTCACATCACTTTCGATTATTATTTAATCTTACCTTCGTTATAGTGAGAACGAGGTCTGTAGAAGTAACGTAAGGACTCAGATATCCTATCAACTTGTATCCAAGAACTTTTGGCAACAACATAGAAGTCGCTTGACCAAGCATAACAGCTTCGGCTTCAATTCCTCCGACACCCCAGCCTAAAACTCCGAGCCCGTTTATCATAGTTGTGTGCGAATCCGTTCCGACGACGCTGTCAGGATACAGAAAACCGTCCCTGTCAAACACAACTCGAGCCAAGTATTCCAAATTGACTTGATGAACGATTCCACTTCCTGGTGGGACAATTAACATATTGTGAAGTGCTCTTGCTCCCCATTTCAGAAAAATAAATCTCTCATGGTTTCTGTCGAATTCCAACTCTTCGTTCTTTTTCAATGCTTCGCCACTGAAAGAAATTGTCATAACAAATTGACTGTCTAGGAAGTATTACTTAAAACAAAGTTGCAAACCTCATAGTGTCAATTCAAGGAATAATAGAGGATTTTCAGGGAACTAATTTTTTCTTCATGTCTCAAGATAGTCAAACGAAATCTTACCTTCTAATAAAATCTACTTGCACCGAATGATCGATAACCAAGTCTGAGGGGCAAATGGGATTAATTTTATCAGGATCCCCGCCTAAGTTTTTGACTGCATCTCTCATTGCAGCGAAATCGACAACTGCCGGAACTCCAGTCAAGTCCTATTAGAATTGAAAATATTGTTTTTTGATGTATTTTCAGACTGATTTATTTGCAATACCTAATAGAGAAATATTTGAAAAAATAGTGAAATAAGTTGATTATATTAACCTGGAGAATAACACGGGATGGTTTGAAAGCTACTTCTACTCCTTCTTCAACACTTTGATTCTTCTCCCAATTCAAAATCTTTTCCACATCCTGTTTTTTCACCTGAAAATCATCGCAATTTCTAACAGCACTTTCCAGTAGCACTCTGATAGAGAAGGGCAATCTCTCTGAAAAAAATTATGCACATTGAATTCAAAGTCGAATGAGATTTTGATTTCATATGTAAATCCGAAGAGACATACCATACTTTTCTCCGAAACGTGTTAAGTCATAGTATTGGCGAGTCTCTTTTCCTAAGTTGAGACTTCTCAGCAACTCTTTATAAAGGCTTGGTTCTGAAAATAGATTTCCTTTGCTAATTTGTAATTTGAAGAATTAAATTTTTTCAATAATTTTGAAAACTATCAGTAAGTCATTTCCAGTTTACAATTTAAGTTCAAAAAGAATAAGGCATCTTCTAGAAGCGGATACTTTATCTACTTATCATGGTGTATTGACCAAAATATGAAATTGAGTAATTTTTTGTTTCCGTGCAGCACACAGGATAATATTTTCTATGAACATCTTTTGCTCTGGTACTGTTTCAAACCGAATAAAATTGTATATATACTGAAGAAATAGATTTTGTACGCTTCGTAAGTTATTCTTTTGATGTCAAAAGACAGTTTTATAAATATTTATATATTTCGTAACCTTCAAATAAGACAAATAGTCTATTCATAATACGATTTATCTATAAACATCCATGAGGAATTTTTCTTCCAATGAGGAAAGGTGTTTACTTCCAACGTTGGAAGTTCATAAATAGAAAAAATATGTAAAGACTGAATGATTAATGAAAGCAGATTGGGATAGAAACAGAAATAGAAACAAGGTAAGCCAATTATCTTCCTGAAATTATACTAGTGTTATTAACATACAGTTAATTAGAAGTTTCTTCAGAATACTTTATGCAAAGATTGTCTAATAAGAAAGGTGCACGATAAATATCAGACAGTCAAACAATGACATAAAAGTATAACAATGTTTAATCGAAATGCCAGTAGACATGTCGCAATCCATCAGACAACATTTTTTATCAAAAAATCAACGATGACTGCGGATGTCGGCTATGTGTAACGTGTAACACTTTCTTAATAAATCTGCTTAGGTCATCGGAAATTAGGTTAAGGTGTATTTTATTTGAAAGCGATTCGTTTTGATACAAATGTATTAGGCAATCAATCAGAATAATAGTGTTCATTCAGCAATTTGTCCGAATATAACAGGGGTAAACAAGTTTGAGTGCTCTCCACTTACCTGCCATTCTGGTTTCTGATGAAGTCACGTCCTCCAGTCTCCTCTAGACTCTAGACTATTTTTTCTTTGGATTGTAGGTTCAACTCGCAATACGATATTCTGTCTTGATAGTCATATGCAATGATTGTAATGTGGTATAATCATACAACCATTCATGGGAGAGTCATATAAATGAACGAAAACGAATATTTTTTCTCCATCAGTTAGTTCACCTTGTACATTCCGTACGCCATGGGCCATGCGTGATGAATTTTTCGATGTGTGACGTGTAGGCTGTGTTTAATATAGCAGGCGCGTACAAAAACAAAGTTTTTAAGGCAGAAACACTCCCCTTCTACGGTTTAACCTAAGACTCCTTTTTTTTGGATCTCTTGATTACATTTCATTGTTCACTTTGAATTTTACGTTATACATGTATATTCTCTCTAAGAGTTTAGGTTAATATTTTAACATTTTTGAGTATAATATACGATGATTCATACCTCCAATTTCTTTTTAAATCATATATCGACGTAAAATAAATTATTTAGACGAATTGGACAGTGGTAAATGATTATATACCTTTATGATTATGTATTGTGACAAAGAATAATATCTTTGATTGTGATAAGCATTGATAAATGAGGAACCTTTTGTTTATTACGTGACTGATTATGGTACAATATGTCACGTGGCAAGTTGATGGTCTGGAATAGGGATGTAAAGTTTCATGAAACTTTGGTCCGATGTAAAGTTTCATGAAACATAGGTAGTTTCATGGAAAGCTTGAATGTTCCAAGTATAGCAGCGGGGAAATTCAAACTGCATATATTATTACAAGTATCATTCATTATTAGCCTATTTGGAATAATTTTCAAAATTAGTTAGAAGTACAAACGTCTAGCCAGTCCTTTGTTTTTGAAATTTGCACAGACTGGCCGTAGCAAACTAGCCTAAACCAAAATATCTTTGCCTAAGCAGAGAACACCCATGGTTTTATTGATTTGCGCAAGCGCGAATGGAAGTTCCTTATTTGTTCTTCAATGTTTCATGCAACACATGAAACTTTGGGCATGAAAAGTTTCAAAGTTTCAATGAAACGTTTCTATTCTCCATGGTTTCATGGCTCACATCCCTAGTCTGCCTGGAACAATTTCTTCCGCAATATTTTGTTTCTGATCGCTGCTGATTGGGGAACTGGGGGTCGCAACCGCTGAAAAGTCTTTCTCAACAGATTATTTTGCACAATTTTCTGCAAAAGAGCTGCTTACGTAGCGGTAGAATTACATAAATTCTAAATATTGACCGATATAATGGAGAGGAATATCGAAAAAGCGATGGAAGAAGTGTAAGATTCTTTCGTGTTTTTAGGTTAGGTTTAATTGTTTTTAATTCGATAAATGTCCAATTTTTATCATTAGGATCAGCAGTGAAGGTGTTACAGGAGTTATTTTGACTGATCACTCTGGCCTTTGCTTGGGAGGTGAATATACTTTCAATTGAAAATACTATTTCTGAATGTATATTCAAGATTTCAGAGGTTATAAAGCAAAAATTGCATTCCATTTCAAAGATAAAATTTTGGAATAAAATTGTAAGAGCTTAGCTATACGTCAAGTACTAATAATTGAGACACATTGTATTATCAACTAGTTTGGAAATTTGAATAAGTAAATTTGCTTATTATTAATTCCACTCAAAAATGTGAATGTTAGTTTAACAAACATTCCTCACACATTTTAGCCCCAGGGACTGTTTCAACAAAATAACAAATGCCAATTTTTTGAAATTTGCCCAGATTTGTAATGAGATGTTGTACATTTGAATTTTAATTATAGAAGAACTTAAACGTCTTAAATGAATTACAAATTTAGCATTCGAAATTTCGTATTGTCAGAATAAATGCGATTGGGATCATAAAATTGTTGAATTTCTTATGCATACAACTTCTTATTCTTTATTTCAACTTTTTAGTAAAAGGTAATGCGACGACCGACAGTGCAGGGATAGTAGCAGCGATTGCTGATCAAGTTGAAAAACTAGAAGCGACGGAAAAAAATCCTATAATTTCATTGCAAGGTGACAGCAGGTAATCATAGCCATATTTGCTTTGTATTTCTTCCGAAATGGAGAAAGTTTTTCTTGCTTAACATTGTCCATTCGAATTTTCAGACAATGTGCTATACAACGAAAGGGGCCAATTGTTGGAGCGATATACAAAACGGTCTCATCTTGAAGACAAATATCATGAATATATGAAGTTAATAATCATTCCGGGCAAGTTATTTCGTGAAATTGTTTATATAGAATTTAGTTTCAGAAACGAGAGCGATGTATTAGCAGATATGAGGAAAGTAAGGTTTATAAAGTGTAAGCTCGTGTTTATATAAAATAAATATAATTATTACTATTCGACAAATATACACACGTGGTACTCTTTTAAATTCTTGGTTTGAATTTCGGGATACTGTCGTATCCCGAAAGAAATTCACAGCAGAAAAATTTTATTTAAGGTCATTCACTTTTGCGGCGGCCATTCCTCCTGTCGTACCACTTGTTGACGGCCAGTAGAATTAAATCTTGGTGCTCGTAGGCCCAAGACAATATTACTATCACAAACATAATTACTCCTATAACAAAGTGGAATAGTTTTGCTTCCGGAAAGAAGTAGGCCTAAAAAAAGTTACACAATTTTTAAGCTTCGTTGATTTGACCAAATTATATTAAAAATACCCAATAGTAATTACTAAATTTAAACTTACTTGCGAAACGTTGGTAACTAATGCAGCTAAAATTAAAGAGCCGCTAAAGACTGGTTTCGGTACAAGACCACGAAGTGGGCGATAACTTGTCTCTGCATGCCTCTTATTAATGAATAAAATTGAGAGAATAATTCTAAGGCCCATATTGACACAGTTGCCGAATATAAATCCTACTGGCCCAAACCAATTGACGAAGGCGCAAGAAACAATCACGAAAATGATTGATTCTCCAATCATGTAGCTGCTGTTCTTATTGATAGTTTTACTGTCAGCAGTAGCATTTGTATAACACTCTGTTACTCCATTAATTCCTAGTAACAGAACGGCCAAGCAGTGTGTCCTCAATAAGAAAACGGGCAGAGATTCATCAATTAATTTAGAGCCGCCGTACAGCCAAAGCAATAGGGAAGAGTAGGATTGACCAAAGACCAACACGATGAACCCTATGGAGGCGACTGTAGAGCAAAGATGCATCAAGACATTGACACTTTCTTGTATTTTCCCCTAGAAATATCAGAATTGTGATGAATTTTCAAGATTTAACATGACTGCAAGTCACACATACACTATGTCAATGTTACTACAAGATATGGAAGACCTGGAAAAGTCACGGAATTTTGAAAAAATAACTCGGAAATTTGTTGTCTCATGATAAATGTCGTATAATGTACTATTTCAGAGCACTCCTCATTTTCAATTTGCGAATCAATAGGAATTGATGATTAAATAATATGATTATAATTTAAATACGAAGCTCTTGAAAATGAAAAAAAAAACAAGAATTCAAAGATCGAATTGGAAAATACACTCTCAGTTTTCTCTATTTGATTAAAAAAAAACACACAATTAAAAAAGAAAGCAAGAGGAGGCAAGCTCCATATAGCCTTCATTCTTTTTGAATCAAGCCTTCTTCAAAATAAGGATTTATTCAACGCACTTTTCAAGGCAGTAAAAAGATTTAAAACCAAAATCTCAAGGCAGGATGTTTTACCCATATCTCCACTGTCCCGAATAAGAAGGTCATAACAAAGATTTCCAAAAACAGAGCGTATCAACTATATAATACAATATAACTATATAATAATAATAGTTAATACACTCTGTTTTCGGAAATCTTTGTTACGACCTTTTTCTACGGGACAGTCGAGCTGACTGAAGACTAAAACCAGATTCGTGACGAAGTTTTCACTCTGTCTCAAGTAAGTCATATTACAAACTTCGCAAGATATTTTATCAATTACACTACATTTTTTCAAATTATTCTACGAGATCTTCAACAAAAGTCATAATTATATCCATTTCAAATGGAATTCTAAATAAATTCTGAATTTCAAATTTTTCAAACATAAATGGTTTTCCCAATCCGACCAGAATATTACAAATTTCTTTATGAAACGACTTTAACAGCTCTGCCAACTGAGCTTTCAATACTACAACATTAAATAAACATTGAAACGGTAGTAGATATATTTTAATATTATTTAGATGGCGATTTTAAAAATATGAACAAAAGAGACGAGAGAAGGAAGAAAGAAAGAAATGTAAAAGTTTCTTTCCTCTTTTTAATTAAGTTTTAAAAAAAATTTGAATTCAGCCATTCAAGAGTGTGTTTTCCAAAAATTGAATAATATTAAATTATACTGTTGGCAAATTAGTCGGTGACCAGTGGAATGTGTTGAAGTTGGATAGAATTGATTGGATTTACAAAAAAGTACGCCTGGAATGTTTTCAAAAGTATAACTGGAAAACGAACAACAAATTCGAAAATATGGTTCTACATGTATAGGGTATATCTACGGGTATCTTGTACGTTGTACAACTACTATGGGTTCAATATTATTTCCACTTACTGGATTTTGCTCGGTTAGCGATTTATCTCGCTTGATCATTTGGGTAAAGTAGAAGTAGGAACTGTCTTCGATGGGACGAAAAATAAATCTAGCTGCTAAGGAACCTAGGTTATTGACTAGCTCATATGCTCCCTGTTGTTTGAATGTAAGAAGAGAAGACATTGTCATGATCAGTCTTTCACCCTCGGTTAATATCAGCTTCAAAATACTTTGTAGGAAGAAGCTCCACGTGAGTCCACGCAGTTTCCCAAACGCATCAGTTTCCTAAAAGATAAATAAATTATATTGATTCTTTATGCAAAATTGAATAATGAAAACCATTTGAGTTAAATTTATATTGATTCGTACGTTATTCTCAAGATGGCCAGGTAAAAAGTCCTTTAACTCTCTGAATGGAAATTCGGATAAGACGTACTCTTCTTCATTTTCATTCAACGACATCCTCCTCTTCAACTTACTTCTTTCCTTTCTTAAACTTCTAATATAATATTGAAAGTAGGCGTAGTGACTCATAGTGTAAAATATTGCTGCCACTAATTGAGCTACTCCAAATGCGAGTAATGCGTTTTCCGGGTTATAAATTATGAAGCAAACAAACGTCAAAGTTCGAATTGAGATCATAATTGAATCCAGAACTATCTGAAATTCAAATTGAAAACAAGTGATTCGGTAATAAGTATTCAGTTATTTGGAAATATTGAAATAGTAATTATCAAATAGACCTACTTTTAATCTCACAAATAGAAATGCACTGGAAACTAGTTGAACTACAAGTGAAGATAATTCTATCACACAAGATACTGCAACTGCCCAAACTGCAAATGTGTAATATGCTGGCAATTCTTCGTCTGTTGTCAAAACAGAAAGCCAGATATATCCGAGTAAAAACGAAAACAGGCTACATAGCGGGACTCTGGAAAAATGTTTGTTTCTACATTTTAAATACATAATTTTATTTGAAGTAGAAGGTATAATTTATTTCAGTGAGAATGTCTTTTAAAGATTGAAGGACTTACGTCAGCCATAGAAGATTCACGACCTGAGCCCAATTGTGCTCAGCTGTATTTGTCAAACAAGCTTTAAAAAATGGTTCTTTTAACATGGAAAGAATGATCGATTCTAGCAACAACAATCGAACGTTCATTACTCCCAGTACATCCTGACCTACATGTCGCACCGTGAAGGCGTTTAACAGGAATGTTAAGCCACGACATACTATCTAAAATAATTTTTATTGATTAGAAGCCTTTTTTTAAAGAGAATTTATTTTATGTTCACTAATTCGTTGAGGACTTTTAAAATTGAAGCTTATTATTAGAAAATAAAAGGAAAGCATTATAACCGTATAAGCACTTTTTTTACTAATATAAAAGCTGAGTATTAAAAATTCAAAATCAAGACATGTTTTATCCAGAAGACGTTTGAAAAACAGAATTTCACGAGACCGATAGATGGGAAAACTGGACATACATACCTGGAATATAATACTAAAAGAAGCGTTCTCCAAACTGCTTTTTAAAATATTAGGCTTCATTTTTTATAAATAATGGGGTGATTTGCCAACAGCCTGTCAAAATAGTTTTGAGGTTATTATATAAGAATGGCACCGCCGTCAAGAGCGTCTACAGAAATGATATCATTTTTCGAGTTTTCGTTCTTGGGAACTTGTGAAGTGAAGAGCTTTTGCAAAATTTCCAGGGCGAGCCAGTGCTCTTTCATCTTTTGATTTTGATTGTCAAGAATCTCGCTCAACACAACTGATTATATCATAACCATAGCTCACGTAGTCAATATACCACGACCACGTTGTCACCGATTTTGTTGGTGTTTACGACCATTTTATTGCTTGCCGCTTTTCAAGACCGGAAAATTTGCAAAGAGGGGGTACATAGAGATTTCCCGGAATACGCATGACGAAGGCCGCTGTGTTGACCTTTTTTTGCTACACCAACACATGATCTCAAAACCGCAAGTGCTTGCAAGCAGTGGCAAGCAGACGATAATTCATGAGCACCAATGAGCACGATTGGCAGTGCACGACGTGCACGACGACAGCACGTGCCTTTTTTTTCTTTCAGAGTTTTCGGAGTACTCACTACACGTGCCTAGGACAGTTGATTTGTTCTCTTTTAATTCACCAAAAGTGATATTTGTAAACAATGTGCTCTCTTATACTTCCCGTAGGATTTCAACTTTTCTCCTATGTTTGTTCCCTTTGATGACAATCCTTCTTAGGTTAATTTTTTCAAAATTCGAGTTGTGCGGTGCCGACACACTTGACTTCTTTAGGAAAAATTGTGTGGATTATATAAACCATGGATATGTTTCGGGAAGAAGAAAAATCGATAAACGAATTCCATACGAGGAATATATTTCTTTCTTCCTTAATCGTAAGTATCCAATTCATGTTGACAAATATGGAAAACGGAACATAACCTCAAATTCTAATTAACAAGTCGTGCATAACGAATTATTCATTCTCTTATGGTTTATAACAATTCGCAAGATTCATAAAATCCCGAGATTTGGTTTAACTAAGTTAAAGCTTGGCTTTGTTCTAAGTTTTTAATTTAAACCTCTTTCAAATACATAATTCCATGTAAGTCTTAGCGAATTTTTTCTTAATATTAAAATTCATGAAAGAAAAAACTATATTGTATTATACACCAATTTTGTATATTGAACTATACCTGTTGCTTTTGAGTACAAGAGGTTGATTATTATTGATGTACTATTTATAACAAAATATTAGGGTTCATTCAGTTACATGCTATAGTTACATTATTTTATCCCTTACGATAATCTTACACAAAATAAATTTTTGGAAGAAATAATTAATTTTATAAGTTTAGTATTCCTATTAGATTATTCGATATCAGGAAATTAGCAGCAATTCTTTGAGACCAAGAGGAAAATATAATATGCCAGGGAATTTAATTTTTATCTGGAATTGAAAATTCTGTGTAGAAAAACCTTCCTGTAGTTTTTAGCGATTGCAATTGAAAAATCCTCAATTTTAAACTTTTTAGCTTCAACTAATTGCTCTAATAATTCACAGCAGAGTTTTGAATACTTTGAAACATTTTCAAAAGCAAACAAAATATAAAGGAAATATAAAGGAATCAAAAGGAGAAAGAAAAACACTAGAAGTAAAACAAAGTTTCATAGTTGTAATAATTTTTTTTTTTACATTGTAGAAGCTTAGTTGCAAGGTTACTCCGAACATGTTTGCGTGATTTCGAGTATTATAAACATATTTCTTTCTATGTAACAGTCAGGAGCATTTGCAGGAACGATATGTGATCTAGTATTTTTTCCGCTGGATACTTTAAAAACCAGATTACAAAGTCAGCATGGTTTTATGAAATCCGGAGGTTTCAAACGCCTCTATCAGGGGATTTTACCTGTTATGATAGGATCTGCACCTTCAGGTGATTATGAAATATGCTATATATAACCAAAAAAAGTAATAGGATTTATTGATGTAGGGTATGATTTCAGCTTCACTCTTTTTCATAACTTACGAGGGTATAAAGGAATTTCTTCAGCCAAATGTACCTTATCAATATCATTGGATGGTGCATATGGGGGCTGCCGCCACTGGGGAAATGGTAATAATAACAAAACGTTTATGATATGCAAATTGTAAAGTTGTGTGACCTTAATTTTTTATCTTCAAACAAAATTAATGTTCATATGAAAATTAATTTTATACCTACGAGTTCAATAGTTGTCAATTTCAATTTTCTACACATAGGTTGCATGTTTAATTCGAGTACCTGTGGAAGTAATTAAACAAAGAAAGCAAGCATTGCTGGGAGACACGATAAGTTCCTTAGGTTTAAAAACTTTGTACCGAGGATATGGTAGCACAGTTCTGCGGGATATGCCGTTTGGTTTTACACAAATGCCTTTATGGGAATATTTTAAATTTCGATATGGACAACACGTCCATCGAGAATGTACTCCCTTGGAAGGAGCTGCTTGTGGGGCAGCCTCTGGTAATTCAGTTTTCTTTCAAACTAATTCTTATTTTTGAAAACTAGTGGAAAAAGTGAGTCTTATGAACATTTTAAATATCCAAGAAGTTCAATTCAAACTAGTGTACTTGTAATGCTTTTAAAATAAGATGGCCAAAATTTCAAAATAAGAATTTTTTGCATTTGCAACTAACGCAAAAAAAGTTGAATGATTGGCAGCTAAACTGACCCAAACGAGAATGAAAGATTTACCAAATCTTTTACATCAAATACTTGACTCTAATGAGTATTATATTCTCTAGTTGCAATTTCTGCTACCATCACAACGCCATTGGACGTTACAAAAACGAGAATAATGTTGGCTAACACGTCCGCTGGTAAAGATGAAGTTAAAATTGTCTCCATGATGCGTCAAATCTACCTTGAAAACGGAGTTAGAGGGTGAGGATAAAATTAAAGATTGAAAAAAAACCAGAAAGTTTTGAAATCTTAATGATGTATCTCTTTTCAGTTTGTTTGCAGGATTCTATCCGAGAGTTTGTGGTTTCACAGTAGGGGGGTTATTATTTTTCGGAATATATGAAAAATCTAAGCAAACCTGCCGAACAATATTTCCATACACGTCTTCCTCTCGATGCTGAGAGTAATGTAGTAATCAAAGATAGGGAAACTAAAAGGCAAGAGCGACTAAGGACCCGCTGCAGTTGTTTGATAATGTTTTATACTAATTAAGCGGATGTGCATTCATGTGGGAATCAAATCAAAAGTCTCGGGTCAGTTCTGTAAGTATATTCTCTCATATAAGACAATCAATCCTTTGTATAAGAAATAATATTTTCACATTTAATTATTTTATTCAATTATTCCAGGTGATTTTGGAAGGCTGCAACAGTTTCAGGAGGAGTCGGACAGGGGATTAAAAATCCTTCACATTTTCCACGATTATGAAAAGACAAACCTTAATTTTTAATTACTATTTATTGGGCAATATATTCAAAAGTTGAATAATTTTTCCTACACATATCTGAAAACTGCTGATCAATAAACGGTATAAAATAGAAATGGCATGTGTAAGATTTCTAAGCACCTTATCTTAAACTTCTACTTATCGTTACACAGCGTATGCAAGTTTTCCTTATAGGCACCTTTATATAGGTACTATATCAAATAGCTCTACTCAATAAAATACTAAAAGTAAGATCAAGCTCTATTTTATTAGCCAAATTGAAAGATTTACGCGATTTATTTGTTTTTTGACTTTGTCTCTTATGCCAGTTTGAATCCTTAGTTTTCACATTCGCGGTTTACATCGATTTATTGTAAGAATACTTGAACCTGCTACGAATCAAACAAAAGCAGCCGCAATTAGTATGATCAGACTGATTTGATTGGCCAGTTTTAAATTAAACGGATTCCCCTAGTTTCATTCGCTTGAATTTTTCCAATTATGTAACATGCTATGGATTCGATAAATATGGTCGCTAGAAATTTCTACAAACATTGCAACTAAAGGAAGAAACAAGCCTTGATGAATAAATTAAAAGTAACATTAAAAAAACTGTATTCTTCCCCAAAGACGTTCTATCCAGTTTTACTTAAAGTAAAAAAATTGGCATTCATAGTTTTTGCATACTTTTCGACTTCACTCAAATCTGGTATTGGTGAGTTTGTATTTCGAATGATTCCATTGTAACATACTAGAACACCATTTGCATCCCGGCAGAAGTTTTCACCCTGCTTCCTTCATCTGCAAATCTACAGTAGGTTTTTGAACATTAAATTTAGATAAAATCATAGAAGCATGTGTTCCCCCAGAACTCCACATTGAATACCTGAAAAGTACGGGAATACATACGTACATTTCTTCTATCTAGACTGGCACTGGAATTTAGTAATTCATGAAAATTTAGGAATGCCAAATAAATACATCAATGAAAAAATAAAATGATTCCTGTTCTATATGAAAGAAAATCTACTACAAATGATATAAGTCTTTATAAATGATAGAAGAATTTCCATCCAAAATAGCTGGCTAACAAACTTCACCTTTAGTTTCTGACACTGTCTGACTCTCAAAGAGTGTACCGAAAGCCCAATCCAATAGATTAGTTTTTCCATAAGTTATCGTGCATACACACGTACATACAACCCAGCAGCACAAAATCTTGCGGCAAACTTGCCTTAAATTTGCGTTGCAAGGTTCGGAAGATTGATCTGCAAATCTTTGGTTCAGGCAAGTTTGCCGCAAGTATTAAAACGTCCGCCTTACGGGAACCTTGCAAGTCAAGATTGAGGGAAGCTCGCGAGGCAATATTGTGGCAAGCTTGCATCGCAATATTGCCTCGCAAGCTTCCCTCAATCCTGCCTTGCAAGGTTTCCGTGAGGTGGACATTCCACTACTAGCGGAAAACTCAGTCAAATGTCCTGATTTTCTGTAAGTTTCCGTAAAAAAAGCCTGGGTATGACCGCGAAGTTCAAGAGCAGCGCGAAGTGGCGCTATAGAGACGTCCAAAAGTACCTGCTAACAATTACAATAATTATGATTTCCAAATAAATTTTTTCAATAATATCTACCCAAGTAGAATATTGTAGAGAATCTTCCAAAGATTTAAATGAGGCCTTGACTATTAGGATTGGATAAGAATGAAATTGTAACTTTTCTCTAACGAGAAAGCAAAAACTAAAACTCTGAATAACTTCTGAAAAATAAACAATTTCAACCAGAATTATTTTTTTTCGGAAGCACACTTAGGAGCTTCCATCTAACAACGCAGCATTTATAATAGATATATTTTGGTCAATTTTATGAATCATTATAAAGATTATGGAATTTTGAGATTGACTGTGACTAGTGTACCTACATCCTTAAAATGAATACCATTCGCCTTATCAAAAGACAGTTAACAATAAATATGTCGATTTTTTTAAGGTGAACAATTTTGGTAGTTTTTATTTTTCCGTGTCTCACATAGTTTTGCTAAAAAATAAATTTTTTCATTTTTGTTAACATTTTTCACAATTTAAACAAAAACTATGCATCATATGGAAAAAGTGGTATCTTACAAATTTTTAGATCTTCTCATAATAAATAATTTTGGTCCTCAACATTTCTTTGAACCTTGCATAGTTTGAGCGGAAATGTGTATTTTTAATGTTTTGAGAAGCTATTTTGATGGATAAAACCAGAACCATTGGTCAAAAATGACCATTTTGTCGAATTTTTTTTCATCCATTCAACTATTTCGTTGGAAATGCAACAGTTTTTATTTGTATATTACTCTTTTTCGTTCAGAAAGCAACTTTTGCGTTACAAACGTAATTATATTTTTGAGAATTCAACAATTTTGTTCAAGTCATCATTTTTTGTCTAGAGTTGAACTTTTTTGATACAATTTTATCTTCGTATTCAAAATTAATTTTTCATGTTAGAAAAATCGTCTTTCTTGTTAGAAAGTTCATTGCATTCTTCGTGGAAATGAACTTTTTTGTTGTAAATTGGATTTTCTTCGGAAAATAATTCTCCCAAAAGATAGTTAGACTTAGGGGTGTAAAAATATAAGAGTCATGGTCACAAAAGGGTAATAGAGAAAGAGATTGAAAAAGATTGATATTCGTGAAAGATAGATAGACTAAGCGATTGGGAAAGATGAGAGTCTTGGTCACGAAAGGATAGAAAAAGAGATTGAAAAAGATTGATATTCGTGAAAGATAGATAGATTAAGGCATTGGAAAAGATAAGAGACTCGGTCAAGAAAGGATAGAGAAAGAGATTGAGAGAGATTGAAGTTCATAAAAAATAGATAGACCAAGGGATTAAAAAAGATAAGAGTCTGGGCACGAAAGGGAAGAGAAAGTTATTGGAAAAGATTGATATTCATGAAAGATAGATAGACCAAGGGATTGAAAAAGATAAAAGAGACTCGGTCAAGAAAGGACGGAGAAAGAGATTTAGAGAGATTGAAGTTCATAGAGAATATACTAACCAAGGGATTGGAAAAGATGAGTCTCGGTCACGAAAGGATAGGAAAAGAGATTGCAAAAGGTTGATATTCATGAAAGATAGATAGATGAAGGGATTGAAAAAGATAAGAGTCTTGGTCACGAAAGGATAGAAAAAGAGCTAGAAAAAGATTGATATTCGTGAAAGATAGATAGATTAAGGGATTGGAAAAGATGAGAGTCTTGGTCACAAAAGGAAAGAAGAAGAAAATAAAAGAGATTGATATCCGTTAAAGATAGATAGACTAAGGAATCGAAGAAGATAAAGAGTTTTGGTCACGAAAGATAGAGAGAAAGATAGAAAATGATAGACATACGTGGTGAAAGGGTAGACTAAAGGATGTGAAAAGATAGATACTATATCATTCGGTGATAAACAGAGGGATAGGAAAAGATAGCGTTTTAGGGATGCAAAGTGACCCATTCAAAGAGATAGAATAGTTCTAACTTTTACAATTCCCCAATTTTTATCTTCTCCAATCTTTTCACTTCCAGCAGGGATAGGTATCTCAGCACACGTTGGACCATATTATCTAAAAAAAATCTGCCCGGTGCGCGTGTCTATTCTTATTGCGCGCGGCTCGAAAGTTTGAGCGCGCCTAGCGCCCGCGTCTTTCAGTTTTCGCTCGCATTTAATTTTAATCTCGCATAACTTTGCTGTCAAATGGTGATCACGAATAAAACGAAGAATTTAGGCCTCATTGGAAAATGATTTAAAAAAAATTTGCAGTTTTTCTGGAAAATGGAATTTCGATTTCTGATCGAATTTTTCACGATTTGAACAAAAACTATGCATCTAACGAAAAAAGGTTGTCTAAACTAAATTTATAGATCTTTTTGAAATGAAAATGATTTTGCTCCCTAACATTTCTTTGCAGCATGCATAGTTTAAGCGGAAATTTGCGCATTTTTAATTTTTAAACAAGTTTTTTCGATGGATAAAACCAGAACCGTTGGCGAGAAATAGCTGGTTAACGAACTTGACCTTACTTTTTTGGTCTTAAAGAAGCCTGCCAAAGCCCAATCAAATATGATCATTCTTTCCAGACCACATACTACTACTACTACTACTATTTTTTTGGTAAAAATAGTTTTTTCCGGCTCAGGGGGTCTCAAAACGTAGAGATTTCATTAAATACGTGAAATTAAGTTTCACATACAACCAATACCTTTTCATTCAAAATGACAATGTAAAAATGAAAAAGTCCCGTTTCCAACGAAACTATGCGAGATAAGAAAAATTGTTAGAAAGAAAAATTGTTCACTCAACAAAGATATGAAAATTTGTCTAATTATACAAAAAAGCAATGCAAATATATCTGCTTCAATATCAAATTATCAATGCGCATTATGAAGCCCCACTCCCCTAATGTAAGACTTTTTCTATTGTATAACTATAACTTGACATAGACATAAGATTCCGCTGACCCCCAACCCCTCAAACGCCCTGCATTATTTATACACGTCCCTTAATGGATTATGGCTCAACGGTACAAAAAAAAAATGGTTTTAAGTGTTATAACTAATTAATCGATCAACATAGACAATTTAGTGTGCGAACCATTGGTTTCGTTAAAAAGAGGACATTTTGAGTGTTTCAAGAAAAAAAAAACAGGACACCAGGACAGATAAGGCTAGAACAGGACATGTCCCGATAAACCAGGACGTCTGGCAACCCTAATGGACCTATCATCTTGGTTTGGACCAACCATAAAGATGACACTCTATTTTAATACAATAACTGCTGAAATTCGGGGAAGTTACATTTATGGATGTATAAAATGTTGTATCGAAAACAATATTTTTCACCAAGATCGTATACGAAGTAGAAGCCACCTGATACCCCATAGACTAAAGAAATTACCAATAAGAACCACTGTCTCCATGCGAGGTGGAGAAATCGGTAACTGTGGGATTCGTTGTCCTGAGCGGATCTATTATGCTTTGCTTTCTTCCGATGAATCGAGAATATACGTGCCAATTGAAATATATTGTTTTATTGGACTTTTCTTTTCTGTAAAATTTGAAATATTTAATCATGCAAAAAAATCATTTTTAGGTTAATTGTAATCAAATTCCAAAGTGTAAAATAGGAAAATAGGAATTTAGTTCAGATATAATAATTAGGATTATTCACGATTTTTTATTGAATAAAATATACTGGTGTAAAATACTTTCTTCTTTCTTACGTTTTATATCTGAAGATTAACCTTGAACAAACAGTCATGACATATGGCTGAACAATTTGAAAGTATCCCATGAGGAATATATGTATCAGATAGTTTTGTCTCCGCGTTTCCTTATCGTAATAGCTATGTATCAAGTTCCACTTGATTCAGTCGACTCCGCGTGAGCTTGAATTTTATATTAACATCACTTTGCTCTTCTTATCCTGCTGCAAATTGGCCACTCGGAATTAAAATAGAAAAATAAATTTAATTAGAGTTTTTCTCACTCGGAAATTCTCTTCCCCTAAATTTACAGATTGTTCAAAATCTAAGAACTAACAATAAAAATAAGTCTTCAAGATTGTTAAAACGAGTGGCCACGCCATGATTAGCAGCATCGCTTATTAGAGTTATGCGATTCTGTTAGAGTAATAAAGTTATCTTCTGGACTTTGAGCGTTTTCTGGATTCATAATGTAGTCTTTGGCTATTTCCTTGAATAATTCAGCTGTAAATAGGACAAAAAATTAAAAATTGAAGATAATTCTTGTAAAATAAGTAAGATCTATTGTAAGATTGTAATCAACAACTGTCATACCAACGTTTGTTCCAATTTTGCTCGACGTGACGAAAAATTTAGATTGAATTCCTTGCGCGTACCTTTCAACAATCTCTAAATCTGGTTCGGCTGACCTTCCACAGTCCAATACATCTTTCTTCGTGGCGCATATATACACTTTACAGCTTTCCTCGACTTCCCTTACTTCCCTAACCCAAAATTTTGCTCTTTTAAATGTCTCTGAATTAGAAACATCATAACAAACTATCGCAGCTTTGGCACCTCGATAATATACTTTAACCATTGATTCAAACCTGGGAATGAGAAATTACGGCTCGTGAATTTTGTTTCGAATATTCTTATTTCCATTTATATTTTCCCGTGATAAATTCTAGTAATTATCGGAAGAAGCTAACAGCTACTTACTAAATTTGAAAAAAAAGACAGAATTATTATGCAATTTTCGATGACGGAAATCTTGATGGAAAGTTATTGAAATTGTAAAACTGTTAAAATTGGAAATAAACTGGAGGAAATAGAATAATTGGAATATAGATTTATTATTAACACTAAACAAAGGAACATATTCTCCATGAAATTTATTTAGTGTGATAAATTAGTGAAATAAGTTCGGTTCTTAGTCAACTCTAAACATTATTTATACACTGCTCTCGCGTTCGTTCCCCCGCTCGCGGTCATTCCGAAAATTTCGCTCGTGGACGAGCCGCATTGACGCCGAATACATTAGATGTTTAGGTTTCAGCTCTCGCTCGTAGTCCCCAAGACCGTTGGAGCCGACCCAGAAACCGGACAACAAACATCGGAAATTCCAATTATAAATTGCTGTTGTCTAATTCTATTTATTATTCTGTTTTTGCTCATATTTACCACAGAAAAAATTTGAAAATTTTACCTTTCACAGCCTGCAGTGTCCCACAACCCCATGGTTAATGTTCGGTCTTCGATCTCCACTTGCTTGGCTGCAAATGCAACCCCAATTGTCTGAGAAAAGTGCCATTTTTATTTATATTTTCTCAACTAAAATGCAAAAGGACTATGTGCGAATCATTAGACATAAAATACCAGTAACACCTAGCATAAAATTACAGAAATACAATGTAAAATAACTTGGACACTACTGTAAAATCACATGCAGATAGTCGGCTATTTTCCACGCTTCTTTGAAAGTACGGCTGAACTTCTCGGTACTATAATAATAACAAATAATCTTCGTATTCATTCACGTAATAGTGTAATTTTACATTACAAAATATAGTATTTTATGTCCAATCATTTTTTAAGCAGAATATTTCATATGAAATTGAAGGATTTTTGTTTAATTCTAATTGGAAAAAGAATCCAAGACTGATCGGATATTTACATAGGATTTTTTACACTCCATCTCTACTTATAAATGCATCGATCACTCAAATGAACAAAGCGACTATGTACTGATCGATCTATTGGATCCTTTTTTGTGTATGAAACATTGTACTCAAAGAAAAGTGTGGTGTCAACGACGTAGGCTATCTATGAAATATATTGCTGCAATTTGTCAATAAAATGTGTATTTTTTAGAGCATAGGAGGGTATGAATTTCAGACAAGGTTCAAAGTTTGGAAAAAATAAAAATTGACGCAGACTTACATTTTGGTAGGGTAAGGCTTCATCGAATGTGTCATTCACAAATCGTTTTAATAAACTCGTTTTTCCAACGGCTCTGTCTCCTAGCAGAACAACTTTAAAGTCAACACTACCCATGCTTTTGAAAGCCAGTGTCTAATCTGAAAGCGACACTTTTACGACCTTTGTCTTCGTCTTTCGACTTTTTCTAACCTCAAACGAGCATTTGAATAGTTTGAAGGAACACACTGATGAGCACTACGAAAATTAAATTCAGATGAATTGATGAGAAATAAGTTTACGGGGAGGACCAGATCATTTTAACTGATTTTTGGGAAGTGACAATGGAACACATTCCCTGCTTTCTTATACTTTCGCTCTTGTCTGACGCTTGTCCTCCGCCCACTATCTTACACATTACCTACAAAAACATTCGTCACGTGACCGTATAGCACGTGTAATGTACTCTAGCAGACGAAATTGATTTGAATCTTGGCGCGAGCAACATATATTTGAAATATTTATTAATAATCAGTTGGCGTACACTGCAGGCGCGTAGCCAGAAAAATTTTTCGGGGGAGGTTTTTTTCAATGTGTCAGCAAATATCAAACATATGTATATGTATAGATTTTCTGACATTTCGGTGTAGGATTGTGGAGGGGGGCACCCCTCCTTCCCCGAAATATTCGTTATAGACAACCCAAAAAACTATTCTCGAAAGCAACTGGAACTTCAATATTTAAATGATGTTTACACCCCCCCCCCCCCCGAAAAATTTTCTACTACGCCACTGTTAATAATTCTAAACTATTAAGGGCAAATGGTAGTCTATGACGTTGTAGAAACTCGAGCTTTTAGTGGATATTTTTCCGCCTGCTTATTTTTAACGAAGTGTCTCGTCGTCCCGAATTTCGGGACGACTAGCAATTTCGCACGTTCGGCTAGTCGTCCCGAATTT
>WSXT02224031.1:0-16714 GCA_011762715.2 Neuroterus valhalla | reverse complement strand
ATACCCGTGTGTTCGCCCGCGCGTGTGTGTGTGTGTGTAGAAAATTGTTTTTTGCAGTTGAAATTATCCTTTGTAGAAAAACAATTCGGCTTATTGGTTCAAAATCTAACAATTTGGTTGAAAATGCATCTTCGAAAGTTGAAAATTTAACAATTTGGTATAGGAAGTTAATTACTTCCTAGTGAATTGAACTGTGTTCAAGAAATCTCGTCTTTTTGGCTCGAAAACTTAACTGTTTAGTTATAAGTTTATTCATCTTTCAGAAGAGTCATCCCTCTTGGTAGGAAATTAAATTTTTTGGAGCAAATCAAGTTTCTACAAAAACTTCAGTCCTCTTGGCTCAGAAATTGTTATATCAGGTTATAAGTATCAGGTTATAAGTTTATCTACGTTATTGACAAACCGTGTCTTTTGCTTTGAAAATTCAACTGTTGGGTTGCATATTAAGGCAGAAAGAGGTGAAAATTAACAGGGAAAGAAAAGAAGGAAGAAGAAATGGAAAGACGAAGATTAATTCAAAGTAAAGTTAGGCACGATAAGAAATAACAATCTTTCCGAAGAAGTGCTTGTTGAAAAACAAAGTTGTAATCTCTTTGAAAAAAATAGTTGTAAGGAGACCCAATTACGATTTTCTTGGAAAGGTGGTAGTTAGAAGACCAGATCTTAATGTATTTGAAAAAGAGGATGATCCTTTTTCTTGATCTTCATTTAATGTATCGAAAATTCACGAAGATGATCAAGACAGAAGAAGATGAATTAAGACGAAAATTTAGACAAGAAAAGATGGGAGATAAAGAAGATTAGAGCAAAATAAGCTTAAGCAAGTAGGAGATGAAAACAGAAAAGATTGAGACAGAAGGAGATGTAGGCAGAAGAAAATAAACGCAAAAGAATTTGGAATAATCTTTCCAAAAGAGTAGACGACTCATTTTTTTTATCTCCATACGAATTGACAAAAATTCACGAAGAAGATGAATAAAAAAGAATATGCAGGCAGAAGAAGATGAAGACAGAAGATGATCCAGGCAAAAGAAGATGAAAGCAGAAATAGATAAAAACAAAATAAGTTCAAGGGAGTTGAATATGGAGGCAGAAGAAGATGAAGGAATATTTTCAAGAAAAAGCATGATCTATTTTTTCGATCTCCATTGGGATACACCAAGTAGAGGTTTTTGAGGAAACAAATCGTTATCCTTATGAAAAAGTTTTTCTTAAAAGACCAAATCATAAACTTTTCAAAAAAGTGTATGTTAGATGACCAAACCGTAACCTTTTCAAAAGAGTTGTTTGGTTCTAGACCAAGTCGTAATCTGTTCAAAAGAGGAGGCGATCTATTTTTTTTTTTTTTTATATCCATTCAGATGCACGAAAAAGTGTTTTTTAGGAAACCAAATCGTAATCTGTTCGAGAAAATGGACGTTTCATTTTCTCGAACTTCATTTGAATCCACGAAAATTCACGGAGATGAAGGCGAAAGAAAATTCAGGCAGGAGAAGGTGGAGAAGGTAGTAGATACAGGAAAAAAAAAGATCAAAGAAAAAAGATTTGAGCACAAGAAGTTTCAGAAAGTAGAATACGGAGGCAGGAGAAGATGAAGACAGAAGAAGATCAAGTCAGAAGAAGACAAACGCAGAAGAAGATGAAGACAGTAGAAGATTTACGCAGGAGGAGAAGGTAGAAGAAGATGAAAGCAAAATAAGTTCCAACGAAGTAGAATATAAAGGAAAGAGATAAAGGAAGGAGATTCGGGCAGAGAACAAGGTTAAAGCAGAAGAAAAACAAAGCAGGAGAAGAAAAAAGTAGAAGAAGATGAATATGAAGGCAGGAAAAGAGGAATTTAGAAAGAGTTGAAGATAGAAGAAAGATGAGGTTGGAAGAAGATAAAGGCAGATAGGATGCCATATTCCCTCTCTTTCGCCTCCACTTCCAAAATAGAAAAAAGGCGTGTAGCAGTAAATCTTCAAATTGTAACTGTTGTATAGGAGTGTAGGAAAGGTGATATGACTACATATTTCCTTCCTTCAATTTAAATGAATGTTTCTGCCTCTCGTCCCGGTCTTGATTGTATTTTCGCGTACGATCCACGACCTACGAGCACAGAGTACATAGTGGCTAGATGCGTGATACGCAAATATATGACGAAAACTCCACGGATAGGGATCATCATTGTGTGGGTAGAAGGTGAAATATATGTATGGATAGAGTGATGTATAGGTGTGAGTGGATGAGAGGAGAGACGCGACGCGCGCGTTTCAGCCAATTGTGTAGAAAGGAGAGTTGAGGAGAGTGGAGTGGAGTGGAGAGGAGCGAAACGGTGCGGTGTGGTAGAGAAGAGAACAGGGTGAGCGGACTTTGGGGAGATCACTCATACGTTATGTATCGTATCGATAGCTAACGTAACGCGGCACGTAAGCGATACACTGCACGCCCAAATTGAAAAGTTTGATGTATTAAAATGCGAATGCGCCACCCTGAATTTCGCTTTTTTTGTTCGAAAAAGTATCTTTTTTTTACATCTTCCAATTCAGCTAATTCTGGAAAATTCTGAATCAAATTTATTGTTGCACAAACAAATGTTATAAATTATTATGTAGTTTTCTCAATCGAAAGGGTCTCCTTTTTTAATTCAATTCGCTCCAATTCATAACATTTCTTAGTGGAATGTGCAGGTAATATTCGTAATGATGTTCTACCACTAGCAGATTAAATGAATTTTGAGTATTGTTACCCAAAAAAAAGTTATAAATTATTATGTACTTTTTTAAATTCGAGAAATATATTTCTTTCATTCAACTCGCTCCAATTTACTCAGTTCTGGAAAATTCTGAATGAAATTTGGAGGAAATGTTATTCATGATGTTCTCTACGACGAGCAGATGAAACATCTTTTAAGTGTTTTTGTTCAAACGAAAGTTACAAACTATTATGCACTTTTTTCAATCAAAAAATACTCTTTTTATCATTCAATTCGCTCCAATTCAGCTAATTCTGGGAAATTCTTGATGAAATTTGCAGGAACTATCCTTTATGATGTTCTTCGACGAGCAGATGAAACATCTTTCAAGTATTGTTGATCAAACAAAAGTTATAAACTATTATGCACATTTCTCAATCGAAAAAGTCTCCTTTTTCAAGTCAATTTGCTCCAATTTAACCAATTCTGGAAAATTCTGAATTAAATTTGTTGAAAATGTTCTTTACGATGTTCTACGACGAGCAGATGAAACATCTTTCAAGTATTGTTGTTCGTACAAAAGTTATAAACTATTATGCACTTTTTTCAATTGGAGAAATATCTTTTTTGTCCACTCACTCCAATTTAACCAATTCTGGAAAATTCTGAATGAAATATGGTGTAAATGTTCTTTACGATGTTTTAAGACCAGCAGATGAAATATCTTTCCAATATGGTTGTTCGAACGAATGTTCTAAACTATAATAATAATAATAAATCTTTATTATTAATCGTAAAAGTCTCCTTTTTCAATTCCGTTCGCTCCAATTTAGCCAATTTGAAAAAGTTTTGAATGATATTCAAAGGAAATGTTCTTAATGATGTTCTACGACTAGCAGATTAAATGAATTTTGAGTATTGTTGTCCAAAAAAAGAAGTTAAAAACTATTATGTACTTTGTTTCATTGGAGAAATATCATTTTATGATTCAACTCGCTCCAATTTACTCAGTTCTGGTTAATTCTGAATGAAATTTGAAGGAAATGTTCTTTATGATGTTCTACGAAAAGCACATGAAACATCATTCAAGTATTGTTGTTCAAACGAAAATTTTAAACTATTAGGCACTTTTTTCAATAAAAAAAACTTTTTTTTTTCATTCGATTTGCTCCAATTCTTTATGATGTTCTACAACGAGTAGAAGAAACATCTTTCAAGTATTGTTGTTCGAACAAAAGTTATAAATTATTATGCAATTTTCAATAAAAAAAGTCTCTTTTCTAAATTCGTTTCGCTCCAATTTTTTAAATTTTTAGGTGGAATTTGCAGGTAATTCTCTTAGTGGCTTTTTCAAGACAAAAAAAAGTCGAGTTCGTTAACCAGCAATTTTCGACCAACGGTTCTGGTTTCATCCATCAAAAAAGCTTTTTGAAAAATTAAAAAAGTATATTTCCGATCAAACTATGCAAGGTGCAAAGAAATGTCATGGAGTCAAATTGTTTATTTTGAAATGATCTACAAATTTTGTCCATACCATTTTTTTTATTAGATGCATAGTTTTTGTTTGAATCGTGAAAAATTGTATTAAAAATCGAAAATTCCATTCCTCAGAAAAACTATGTGATATAAAAAAATTGCTGGAGAGGAAAATTAATGATTTTAAAAATATGTAGAAATTAACTATTGACCATTTTTTGATAAGAAGTATGGTTTTTGTTCTAATCATAACGCTCTCGATAGATTAAAAAAATTGCCCTTTTCCGGCCTAACCATGGAAGACAAGGAGAAATAATAATAAGAAAAATTATTTACCACAAAAGGATCTACAAATCTTGTTTGAATTATTATCCAATAAGACGCATATTTTTCGTTTTAAATGTGATAACGATTTTTAAACAGTGAGAAATTCCATTTGCCAGTCAAGTTATGCGAGATATGAATCTCAAGGGCGAGTATTGTAATAAGAATGTGTTCCTTGAGGCCCATAAAGCCTTAAGTAAATTAATTTGAAACTTTTATCAATTAAAAATAAAACTATGAAATGAACTAAGCGCGAAGCGCGAGATCCGAAAAACGCTCGCCCTGGGCGCGCTCAAGCTTCAGGTAAGTTAATTTGCAGGGAACATTTTTTATGATGTTCTTTTATGCATCTTCTTCGTTCGAAAAATCTCTTTTTTGTTAAAACCACTGACATTTAATCAATTTTCTTATTTTTCTCCATTGAACATGCAAGAAATATTTTCTATGATGTTCTATGATTGAAAGAGTAAACTTTAAATACAAATTACCGTTCGAACAAAAGTTATTAACTTTTATGCAAGACGTTGCATAAATAATATATTGATATCTTCATATGGGAAGCCGGGAGCATTGTGTATAAATCCAATAAATAAACTCTTGTGTTACTTTTCCCTTTCTCTCCTATACAATTTACTCATTGTAGCTTTGTTTCTATTCACCACAATTCGGCTTATCATAAACCAAAAATATTTAAAATTTATTGCAGATGCAGCAGATGAATTTCTAACCCGGAAGATTAACTTTCTGGTAAATTTTTAAATCAAAATTCTTTGAAACATTCTTTCTTTTCATTTTATTATCTTCTTCTTTCTATTTATTTTCTTCTTTCAGGCCCAGAAGAACCAAAAATGGAATAATGGATTTACGGTGAAATGGTTGATTTCTACTAAAAAAGTCGAATTTAAAACAAATTACAAAAATTAATCGATCAGAAAGTTCTATTTTCAACGGATGCAAATATTTCTCGATGAAATAATTTAATTCTTCCACAAAAAAAAAGAATTTTCAACCAGAGGGATAATTTTGGAATTTATAACATTATATTTCCTACTGGGGATACGAATTTTCAACAGAATAGTCCAATTTTCAACAGAAGAGATAAATTTTCAACCAAAAAAAATTAGGCATTCCTACCACAAAAGAAGCACTTTTAAAGAAAGTGCTGAATTTTTACCCAAGAAGGATTTTCCAGTCAAGAAAAAGGAAAACATTTGAATGAAGTTGTTGAATTTTATGGCCAAAAAGATTAATTGCATAGAAAACAGGTTCATTTGCAATAAAAAAGAACTATTTTCAAACAAAAGAGCACAATTTTCAACGAAAAAGGATCAATTTTACATTTTTATTCATGAAAATAATTTTCAACTAATAAAGAACGAAACACGAAATTCCAACGAAAATTTGAATTTCCACCATGAGGATGAATCTTCAACTAAGATCCTGAATGTCAGAAAAACATATATTTTCAACTATAAAGTCCAATTTCAAGCGCAGAAGAACCAAAAATGGAATAATTACATTTTCTTGTAAAAAGAATTTATGTCCAACAAAAAAAAGCGAATCTCAAACCAATTACCTGAACTTATCTACCAAAAAATTTCATTTTTAAGGAATAAAAGTAATTCTTCAACAATTAAGTTCAGTTTCTCAACCAAAAACAGGAATTTCCAATGAAAAAAAGAGCGATCTTTCAAAAAAAAAATGCACCTGCAACCAAAAACAGAATAGCTCAATTACCAGTTGAAAAATTAAACTTTAAATAAAAAAGAAACATTGCACCAATATAGCTGAATTATCAACAAAAATATTTCAATTTCTAACTGAATTACAATAAAATTCATTTACAATAAAATACATATGAATTTAACTGGGAATCATAAAAAATAAAGAACAGTGGAGTTCCTCCAAAAGAGGCGAATCGTCAATAAAAAATTAACAAAAATCGTGATTTCTCAACCAAAAATTTCATTTCCAAGCAAACAATCACGGTGCGGTACACGAAAGGAAAACAGGAAATGCATTTTTTTTGTTAAAAAAAGTGTCTTTTTCGCTTCAACTCGCTGAAAGCCAGCTAAGTTTTGGAATTTGTTTAATAAATTTTTAGGAAATATATTTTGTATTGTTTCACGACTCGTAGAGGGAACGGCAAATAATCATTTTCGTTTAAAGAAGAGTTACGAACGTTAACCTCGAATTTTGTATAAATCATAAATATTTTTCATTTTTATTTCATCTCATTAAAATTTAACCAATACTTGACATTTTTTGATTTTCTCCTTTTTTGTCTTTCTCAACGCCAACTCGCCATAACTCAGCCATTTTTTGTATTTTTCTTATAAAATTTGCAGACAATATTCTTTATGGTGTTCCACGACTGGTGGAGGAAGCATTTGATAAGCATATTTGTTTAAACGGAAGTTACAAACGTTGATGTCAGAATGTATAAATCATGTCTTTTTCCGTCTTTTTTTACTTCAACTCGTTATAATTCAGCTAAAACTCTAAGTTTTCGAATGAAGTTTGCAGGAAATATTCTTTATGGTATTCCACGACTGGTAGAGGAATTAATCGATAACCATATTTGTTTAAACACAAGTTATTCATTTTTATGTGACAGATTTTATAAATTATTTATTCGCATCTTCTTGTTCTGGAGGTGCAAATGAACGAAATTTTATACTCATGTCTCTGTAAAAGGAAGAGCCCTGCAATGTTTGTGCAATGATATTCGGAACAATAGATTATCATTTTTGGGAGTGCAGACACTTGCCACATTAATTTTTTTTGTATATAATTGGAATTTTTCCTCTCAAAACAGGTACTAGAAGATAATAAATATTTACTATCGTTATCAGATATTTCCAAACTAGTGAGACTATCTCTTAAACTTCCAAAGCCGCACAAGGAATCAGTATTATCTGCTCTTTGGCGCCCGGAAACCGACATCACGAGGAATCAAGCAAATAATATTTTCTGAACAGTATTCAGATAAAATTCTCAAGTATTTACATTTTTTTGAGACACAATAAGCAAATGGCGGGTACAAAGTTTCTAATCTTTCACTTTACGCTACTAATAAATTGAAACTGATTAAATTGATTCAGATATTATTTCTATAATATGCTGCTATCATCAGGAAAGATAACCTAAAAGTAAGATCAGACAATCAATCAAAAAAATCTAATCAAATTCATAACCGAATCAGAGAAAATCTGGGATTTAGATCCAAAATTCGTTTTATGCATTTTCATAGGCGTACATATATTTTTTGTTGTTTGTGACTATTTAAAAAATTATCATGACTATAAAAAACTAAGCTGGTTGTTGGATACAGCGTTGAAAACACATAGAATTCACGCCTTGTGTGTGTTGAAAAAATCAGTTTATGATTTCCAAGTATTTCAAAAACCGAAAAAAAACAACTTTTGGATGGATCAATTTTCTTAGAAAATTTGAAAAAAATAAGATCACTTAAAGCTTTATATCCAGTATTTCTCAATTCTTACAAAATATTGTGAGACAGGGTTGGAAATTCTACAGTTAGAGAATTTTGTAACAGAACTATTTAATTATATTCTGCAAGAAATCTAATGTTTCTAGAAAGAACGAACCAAGAGAATTAGAGATTCGAACCATTTTGAATTTCGTTCTTTCCCAAAAATTTTTGATTCCTCGTTTGTCTTTTATGCATTTTCAGATACAAAAAAAGTGAATTTTTCTTCGTTTTTCTTTGACTATCTCAAGAAGCGTTAAGACTGTTGACACATTTTAACGTTCTCTCATCACTGAAAAAAATGGTGGAAATGATTTTTGCAAAAACATTTAAGAAATCACTTTGATTTTTTTCCTCATTATGACGATGGGAGAACTAAATTGGTCCTTGCATTCAGCGTCAAAAGACATTTCGAATTAATTCCTCATATGTGATTGAAAAAATGATTTTAAGAAACAATAATTGGTCATGAGGAATGCCACAGAAGAAATCCTAATACATTTCCGATATCGCAAAAAATGCAAAAATTTTGAATGCTTCGATTTTATTAAAAACTAGTAAAAAATAAGGCTTGGACTGAAAAAAGAGTACTGGGGAATTTCGTAAAAAAACTCAAGATAAAGTAGTAGACGAGAAGACATCTCTTTGTAATGAGACTGTAATAAGAACGCCTATCATGTTTCAAAGAATTCTTGATCTTGTAAAACAAATCTTGATGTGCATTACCAGAGACCAAATCTGGAAAATCTTATCTGAGGATCTTTGAAAAATGAGATAGCTATGGATCATTTTTGAACAGAGTTTTGCATAAACAATTTTGAAATAAGGTAGTATACGGGTAATTCTCCTAATACAGGGATCTTTTGAAATAAGTAAATTTGTTTAGAAAATATTTCAAAAATTGTATTTTGTGATTGGGGTTCGATTTATTACTATAAAAAAAAGAACTTCTGAAAATATTCGCGCTACAAATTTATTTTGAAGGCTTGTGGAGCTTTTTGACGTCACGCTTCATCTCATTATAAATTTTTTTTAGATAAACTGAACCAATCTCTGATTATAGTTTGAGAACAGAAGATTTAACGTATAAATACATTCTTTTTGTTTGTACAAAATGTACAATAATTGTTCTTTATTTTGTATTAACATAAATTTCCTGGATAATAAAAATTTAATATTAAAAGTTTTTAATTATTTATCAAAAATAATAACTAAATCTATATAACAAAGGTTCGTAGAGATTAAACTTTTCAAGCTTCCTTTCACGACAGATTCTTCCCGGTCTTTCTGTGACTTCTACCTGATTATCTATATTTAATTAATTTGAAAATGTTTAATTTATATTTGATTGCATTAAAAATTCTGCTGGTGGATCTGATTTCTGTTTTTTACCCATGACCATTTCGCTATTTATTCCTCTTCTGAAAACATAATGACACATAGTAAAAACGTTTGCATTATTTAATAAGTACCGTTCCCATGAAAAATATAATGATATATATTTTTACATTTGATCAAATTGATGAATAAACACCATTTCCATGAAACAAAGTTTTTACAGAATACAATTTGCACAAAAACATCTAAGTTTACACTTTCAATCAGATTTATAAGTAAGATTTTCACAAAACATGTTTAATAATAGACGTTCATGTTTTCACTGAATTTAGGTTGGTAAACAATAACCGTTAATGCAGCTTAGAGTTAGACCAAAGATATTAATATCTTTGGTTAGACTAAGCTAGATTATATGAACATAACCTCTGTTAATCTGCCAAAAAAAATTCAGGATTGTGAGAAATCAAACATTTTCCAAATGAGAAGAATATTTCTCGGGGTTTTATTATGAAAATCATATTATTTGTTTATTTCGGTGATTTTATGATTTAAAAAAAAATTAATCCAAAACAAATACGTTTTCATAACTTTTCTGCAAAAGTTTTTCCGAAAGGCACAGTTGAATGTCAGGCTGCCCCTGACGAGCTGAAAGTAAGGTTACGTCACTGGAAAACAACATAAAAATTGTTCCCAAAGTTTCAAGGGAGTATGGTGTATAAGACTGATAACAATGAGAATGAGAAATAAATTATTGAAAATAAGAAGTGTTACGAATAATTTTACGACATAAATTATTCAATATAATTTGATACAGGTTTTGAATGATAATTTTGAAAGCACTGATGGGTTTCTTATTTTTTTTCCAAGTATCATAATTTTTTCATAATTTTCTCATTTTGAAGTATCTTTATTATCTACAAAAACTGCATGTTCCCATAAGATCACATGTTATTTTCAAAAATTAATTTCTCGAGGTTGAGGTTCTGAAGGGTATCGTAATTTGAACCAAAGCTCAAGTAAGCTATAACACGCGTCCTGTCAAAATTGCAAGTAATTTTCATTTTCAATAGTCTTATCCACCATACACTCTTGAAGTAGAATGGATTAGAAAATCCATTGGCAATTCATTTTTCCCAGTTTTGATATATATTTTTATCCTTTATTCATTAAATTTTGTTGATAAATATTAAAATAATTGTCAATTACGTCGATGGATACTAATGAAAATACGCAAGGTTTCCGTAGACTTTTTTTCAATTTACGAAGAAATTTCTTCACTTGTCACGCTCAAAGCTTTGAGGAATAAGTAGTGAGAGGTCTTTTCTTCAATTCTGCGCAAAAACTGGTCCAAAAAAGGTATTCCTAGTTATCGGATGATCCCTGTTTGTGTATCGATGTATACACAAAAATATATCCATGGACGCTTATATTTGCGTGCATACGTTGTGAATATTGCATTAACATTGATATGTTTAAAATAAAAACTGTAATTCTTCATCCAAAATTCAAGAACCTCAAAAATACATTTTTCGATTACTTTATTATTTATCTTCTATCTGATTTCGAAATATGCTTCAGGCATTTTTGGACATCTCTCAAAGCCATTTTTTGGACACATCATATTTTTCCAGTCTGAGTTACGATAATTCAATTTAATTTTTACTCTAGGACATGTTGTACGGTACTAAAATAAAAATCCTCACAGAGTTTGACACCAATATGTATGTGGAGAATTACCCATATGAGAAGATGTCTCATTGTAATTAGACTGCAATGGGAACATCTCAACTACTTATTTTTCAAACAATTCTTGATTTTGTGAAGAAATTCTTGATATGCATCATTAGGACCAATTCTTGTAAATTATATAAGAATATCTACGAAAAAAATGAAAGCTTTGAATAATTTTCGATTAGAATTCTGTAGAAGGAACTTCTAAAATAAGTTGTTAGATTAGAAGACGTCTCTTTACCATGATACGAAACTGATCGTGTTTGAAACAATTAATGATTTTGTAAAAAGTTTTTGATACACATTACTAGAGATCAGATCAGGGAAATCTCATTTGAAGATCTGGAAACGAAACGATAGCTTTGGGTCATTTCCATTTACAATTTTGTAGAAAAAACTCTTATTAAGGTATAACATTAGGATACGCCTTGTTATGATGAAACTGCGATAAGAACGTATCAAATGATTATGTTTCGAACAATTCTCAATTTTGTGAAAAATATCTTGATATGCATCAGGAGCGTCCAAACTTTAGAAATCTTATCTGAAGATCTTTAAAAGAATTGATCGAATGAAGAGATTGAAAAAGCTTCTGATAATTCATAGTTAGATTCTCGCAAAAAACATTTTAAAATAAGCAAGTATATTGGAGGACTAAAACCATTTTGTCCTTCAATGATTAGTTGTTGCGGTTTCAAATTGTTGCTAGAGGTCTACCGGCCTCAGGTGGAGAGGTTACTTAATAGTTTGCAAAATTCAATTTGGAATGAGCAGTCTATCTCTGCAGAATGCAAACTAGACTTTTGACTGAAGTTAACTTTTGAACCAAACGCGAAAATTTGGTTGACATGACCTTCGAGTTCTTTACACGCTTCATTAGAAACCAAATCTTAAAAATCTTATCAGAAGATCTTCAAAAATACGATAGCTCTTGATGATTCTCATTTGTAATTTATTTGTTATGTCTCTCCATGAATGGTTGTTGCAGTTTTGAATTTTTGCTGCTAATGAGGCTCAGTGGCGTAAGGCGTTAATCGATTGTTTGTCAAATTTTATTTGAAAATCTACTTTGCAGGATAAGAGCCTAACTTTCTTCTTAATTAAACTTGAAGCAACCACAAAATGCATCACTAGGTACCAAATCTTGGAAATCTTACCTAATAAGCTTCAAAAAACACGATAGCTGTGGAGCATTTTCAGTAAGAAAATTTAGCACAAAAAATTTTGAAATCAAATACTAGATTCGAAGACGTCTCAATACAATGAGACGAAACTATAATCGAACGTCTCAAATGATCATTATTCAAATAATTCTCAATTTGGTAAAAAAATTCTTGATGTGCATCACCAAGGACTAAATCTAAAAAAATCTCTTCTGAGGATCTTTAAAAAACACGATAGCTTTGAATTATTTTTGGTTGACATTTTGTGTAAAAACTCTCAAAATAAGGTAGAGGATTAGGGAAATAAAACAGTTTCGTCTATCCATGATTAGTTGTTGCGGTTGAAGATTGTTGCTGCTGCTAATGAGGCCTACCGGCGTTAGGCAGAGAGCATAATTAATTTTCATTGTAATTTTTAATCGATTGTTTGCAAGATTTGATTTGGTAAACATCATCCCTACTTTATAGAAAAAGAACCTCACTCTTTATTCAATTAAACTTGAAGAAACCGCAAAAAGTTGGTTGACATGATACCTTTAGCACGTGTTCTGGTTAACCGCTATATCAAACTAGGGAACTTACCCTTTCCTCCTCACGAATCATCTCCGCGATGCCGGGTTTGATCTCGAGGTCGTCCCCGACAGTCTGATTACCGGCGCTCTGCTGATGCTGCTGTTGTTGTTGCTGCTGTTGTTGTTGTTGCTGCTGAGCTTGCTGAATCGAAAGCTGCTGAGTATGAGATCCCAAATGATTGACGGACACGTGCGGACCGGAAGTCACGTGGCCAAGCACGTGGTGACCACTATGACTCTGACTGGTGACCGGAGGGGGAGGCGGCGGCAAGTTCATAGAAACCGGAAGCTCTTGAAGATTGATCTGGGGAGTGACTGAGATGGTCGGGACATTGGGTGATCCGATGGATCTCGGAGTGGAAGAAGAACCATGCTCAGTAATTACAGGCTCGTCCTCTCGGTTTTCGGGACTTCCGGTAGGTGACCTTTCACCAGATCTACGACGTTTCTTCCGATGGAGCATTCCTAATGCAGCTTCCTCTAGGGAAGGTCTTGACGTAAGTTCCTGCTCATTATTGACATCGGCCAAACCTCGAATCTTCAAGCTTTCAGCGACTTTTAGCAAGGGGCCGATCTGTTCCTGGGAGACGTTGATCTCTCCTTTGTACATGAACTCAACTGCTGCTTTCAGTTCCGGCCATTTAATGTCCTTCATTATCACTATGGGGTGTTGACACGGATTGTCGAAAAAGAGAGCCTGGAAGTAGGGACTACAGGCTGAGAGGACCATCTTGTGAGCTTTGACAGAGTGCCCATCGCAGGCGAGTGTCACATCTACGAAACTCTCACTCTGCAGGAGTTGATCAAAGACATTGGTCAGATTTGTTTGGTAATTGTTCCAGCGGAGACAGAACTGCTGGGGGGAGCCAGCTCCACTTTGTTGTGTCATTTTGAGTTCCAGTTTCACAGTTCCAGGGAAAGAGTCCAGAAGTTCAGAAGAAGTTCAGAGGGTCATCTGGAACACAAGGGTTTTTTTTTTGTCACTATCTCAAGCCAGAGGAGAATAATTAGAGGCAACTTGTCTCATGATTGACACGTGGAATCACCAACACTTTCAAGAAACTTCCAAAACACAACTCCTCCCCAACTAACACATCCCCAACACAAGCAATAACACACCCCTAACACATCGTAGGACCCGGCTCTCAAGGCAACCGGATTAGACAATTCAAGAACCTCACCCGAAATATTCCGAACGTATTTCGTGAATACTCGGAAATAGCAGACTTCGATCTGCACCGCGTGACGAGCGCGTCGCGACTGAACCCCAATCCCTGCGCGGAGTCTTTCCAGCACGTAACTCGTGTCGGCTCGGCGCGGCGAGGCGCGGGTGACGGCGATCGCGGCGATCACGAGTGATCCCCCCACCTCCACCCGAAACGAGTGGCAACTACCTCACCCCACTAACCCTTTTCGCGGCGAGCGACGTCTCCCCCCGGTAACCGAACCGACGAGTCATGACTCCCCCTTTCTGCGGCCCCCGACACCCAAGAGGCGCCCCGCACTCCAGAGGAAAGCTACGCGTACTGTTCACCCCCTTCACCCTTCGCCGCCCCCCCCCACAGAGAGGGAATATTGAGCCCCCCACCCCTACTAGCTACATGAGGGAGAGGCTCCGCCCCCGAAAGACCGCCTCCTACCGCCTCTTCAACTACGGAGCAGATCGGATCTCGAGAGATCGAGTGCGGAGGATTCTCTCTAACTTGGAGACAATAAACGAATCTGCGGAATCGGTTACTTTAGGTCTTTAGGAGCTGTTGAGGATTAAGAGGCTCTTCGTTTTGGGAAGGAGTTTGAGGTTTAAGGATCAGTTTCTGCCAGGGTTTTTAAGAATTGGACAACTGTTGCTACATGGATTCTTTTTTCTTCAATTTGCGGACGCTTTTTTTGTGGATAAATTAGGAACGCGGTGAATTTAGAGAAGGAATATTTTGAAAATTCGAGGGTCAGCAGGGAGGATTTTCTGGCGGATTTTAAGTGATTCGTGAAAATTTTTTATATGGATTCCTTTTTTCTTTCCTAGATTTTCATCAATTTTCAAATCCTGATCAATGAGAAGGTATTGGTTTTATGTAAATATCGACTTTCGCATATTTATTTAAAGAAATATCCACGTTTTGAGACCCCCTGAGCTGGAAAAAAGATTTTTACGAAGGTGTCTGGCTGCTTGTAGCCTGTCTGTTTGTAGTCTGTAATCTGTAGGATTGATAACTTTCGAAAGAATGATCATATTGGATTCTGCTTTGGCACTTTTTCAAGGCCAAAAAAGAAAGAACGAGTTCGTTAACCAGTTATTTTTGACCAGCTTTCTGAAAAATAAAAAATGCCCATTTCCGCTCATGCGTGATACAAAAAAGATTACTCAACAGGAAAATTGTTGATTTTGAAAAGATGTACAAATTAAATACTGACCATTTTTTAAGAAGACGTATAGTTTTTGTTTCAATCATGATTACTCACTTGACAGAATAAAAAATTGCCATTTCCGGCTAAACTGTGGGAAGCAAGGAGAAATAATAATGAGGAAATTATTTACCACAAAGAGGTCTACAAATTTTGGTTGAATCATTTTCCAATTAGACGTATATTTTTAATTTTAATCGTGATAGTGATTTTCAAACAGTCAGAAATTCCATTTGCCAGCGAAGTTATACGAGATATGAATTTCAAGGGCCGAGTTAATTTGAAACTTTTATCAATCAAAAATAAAACAAATTTATTATTATTCGATTTATTATTTAATTTATTTTTTATTATCAATTTATTATTTCTATTAATATTCATTTACATTTATATGGGAATGCAAAAAATATCCTAAATTAAGATAAGAGTTTTTTATGGGATTGCAAAGGACTACCTTAATTTTGGAAGGATTTTAGAGGATTTCATAGGAGTCATAAGTTTTAGGCTTATATTATTATTTCGAAGAAGTTGAAGGAATATCAAAGGTTATAAAGAATCGTTATGAGATTTCTAGAGATTTTTATGTAATTTCAAGGGTTCTAAAAGGGATTTAAATAAATGTACAAAACTTCTAAAGATATTAATATGTTTCGATGCATAAATTTGGAAGAATTTTACAAAAATTGATTGAGGGATTTGATACAGTTTCCAAGCTTCCAAACGATTATGAAGATTGCATTGTTTCCATCATAAGGATTTTAAAAGATTTATATGATCTCAAAATATTCTGAGGTATTTTCAATTATTCAAAGGAACTTTTGTAATGTTTCTATACATTTAAAAAAATTTTTACCGGAGATAATTGAGGGATTTTTTATTATTTCCATGATTTCAAGGGATTTTAGGAAATTTACATTTTTTTCATGGGATCGCGAAGAATGACCTCAATTTCACGAGGATTCTAGAGGATTTCATAGGATTTTTCACGGTTTGGAGTACTTCTAATTGATACAAGGAACTCTAGAAAATATCAAACATTCGAAAGAACTATTATGGAATTTGAGGAGATTTGTGTGTAATTTAGGGGATTTAGGAACGATTTTAATGGATAAAATTTCTCAACATCTTTTAATGTTTCTATACATTTTCAAAAATTGTACAAGAAAAAAAAAGGAATATAATATTGGTTCCATGACTTTGGAGGATTTTAAGAGATTGACATATCCTCTTATGGGGTCGCAAAGAAAAACATTAATTTCATAAGGAATTCCGAGTATTTCACAGAATTTTCTACGGCTTAGTTGAGTATTCCTAATTATTTCAAGAAACTCTGGAAAATATCAAAGATAACAAAGAAATTTCATGACATTTCTAGGGATTTTTATGCACTTTTAAGGGTTCTGAAAGGGATTTTAATAGATGTAAAAAACTTCCAAAGATATTAATATGTTTCAATGCATAATTTTGGAAGAATTTTACAAAAATTGATTGAGGGATTTGATACAGTTTCCAAGCTTCCAAACGATTATGAAGATTGCAT
>WSXT02224020.1:0-16714 GCA_011762715.2 Neuroterus valhalla | reverse complement strand
CCCCTCCCCCACTTGAGAAAGTTTTTTCCTCCGCTTTCTCGACCTGTGCTTTCAGAAGCAAGGCATCTTGATGGAGTAATGCACTGTCCTTACTTCTGGTGTTGAGGTGCAGGCCAGGGGATTCAGCTGCCTGCTTCGCGGCTATGAGGCATGCAGGCAGACTTGTATGCACGAGGCTAGGCCTGTAGGCTTGAAGGCAGGCAAGTAAGAATAACAAGGAGTCCAGCAGGCAGGAAGGAAGGAGGACAGACATAGGAAAGGCAGGAGAGCAGGCATCCGAGCGAGCGTGGAGGCAGGCTTTCAGGTAGGACAAGCACGTTGGCCGGCAAGAAGGTTGAGAAGAAGGCAGGCAGGCAGAAAGACGAACATGCAGGAAGTCGGGCAGTGAGGCAGCGAAGCAGACATGAAGGCAGGCAGGCATAAGCATGCACAAACTCGTCCCCGGGGACCTGAAAACCACCACTGAATAACCAATCCAGGCCTTCTGCGAGCTGTATGCAAGCCTTCCTGCCTCCCGCGGACCTAAAAAATGGGGAACATTGTATTTCGTACGCTGGGGCCCAGTGGTGCGAGTATTCTTTGCAGGTAGCCTGGGACGAGTTGGCAATCGCCCACCAGACATAAAGTCAGGCATGAACATTGAGGAAATCTTGCGTGAAGAAAAAATAAGAATTTGCACCAAACAGTATAATTTTTCTCTTGTTTACAGAGTTTATCTAATAAAAAGTCTGTCCGCTGAGCACGTTTTCCTGAATGACTTTTTTATCAGTATTCAAACTTGAATACCATTTTCTCATAATTTAAGTCTGGAGGCGTAAGATTGGAATTTTTGACTTCTCGAAGACATTCTGATTTATTACAATGAATTAGACTCCGCTATACTATTTCTGATGAATTAGAACAAAATAATAAAGAAACAGTTTGTTGATCTTCTAAAAAACTTATGTTCTATTGGTCATTCGAAACTCGTAGTTCGGAAAAAAATTTTAACAAGCAATTTCCCAGAATATTTCAGAAGGTACAATCTTCTTTATAGACTTTTTCCTGCATTTTGCGTTGTTTGGCTTCAGATTGGAATTCCAGATTTCCTTATATTTTCTGAGAAAAAGGAATTAAACTGCTAGTCCTATCATAAAATGGTCAATTGTTAAGTCTTAGCTGCGGGAAAAGGTACAGTTTTTTTCGAGACGTTTGTACATACATTTCTTATTTTGATATATATTGATATATAAATTATCAACAATGTATTTGACTTTCTCATGCGATTTCTGGTGAATTAGACCATATGCAAAACAGTTCGTGAATCGTATGTACTTTTCTCAACTCTGTCTGTGTTATTGTTTTCTGATAAAGTAAAATTTTGTATCGGTTGCAAAATTACCCTCTATTAAAAGTAAATTTGTAGGCAAATCACTCAAACATTTTTATCTCTTGAAAAATTACCATCTTTTAAAAGCAAATTAGTAAACCAATTACTATGTTTCTCGTATTTACAAAGTATTTAGCCGCCATCTCCAATTAGGGACTTTAGGTAAGGAACATAAGTGGCTGATAAATATTGATTTCTACCGAGTATAGAGTTTTCAGAAACTCACATTTTTCTTGGAGTATCAAGAATAGAAGAAACTTGAATGTCCCAATATCCGAAATTATTGCTTTAAATTGAGGAAATATTTTCTATTGTGAAACCTTTTTTTAGAAAGAGTTTTGTAATAAAAACGGTCTTCTTTCTCAATGTTCAAAATTGTAAGAAGAAATGCTGAGGTCCTTTGATTCTGAAACTTCTAAAGAGAAAATTCAGAAGGATTCAAATAAGTTTCAGGGAATCGGGTTAAGAAAGGGTAAGCATGAGTTTTAATGAAATTAATAGGAACAGAAAAATAAAATAGAAAAATGTGTGAATGATAATTTTTATGTGTAATTTTTTGATGAAGCCTTAAATATAATATATTTTTTTCATTATTATATTCTCATATTATATTCTTTTTGATACAGAAAAAACTCCCAAGAAAATACAGAAATATTTATGGTCTGAAATAAAACACCTGTTTCATATTTATTGTGAAACAACTTCATTGCATGGCTTCCGGAACATAACTGGAAAAAGATTGTCCTTTATCGAAAACTTAATATGGGCTATAGTAAGAGTATAACATTTTTGTCCTTAAGATCTAACAATTCATTGATTTTTGAGATCGTTTGGATCAGAAATGGTTTCTGAGGAATTGAGAGAGTAGTTAAGTTGATGATTCCGGTAATTGTTCCAATCGATTCTCATTTTAAAAATTGGGTGCACATTGAAAAATAATTTCTTCTTTTGGATTCTACTTTAAATAATAGTAAGTTCTACTCTTTTTCTTACAGATTTGCCTCACAGCTGTGACCTTATGTGTTGTTCTAATAATAACTTCATATTCAAGTACACGCGATAGATTATCGTTGATTCAACTTACGAATCTCGAAAGTCCAATAAATCAAATGGACTTCCCAGCTGTAACAATTTGTAACTTCAATAAAGTTTACAAACCAAAAGCTGAGAGGATGCGAAAAAAATTGTAAGTATTACAACATTCTCGTTGCATCAATTGGAATATTAATGATTTTTATCCATTCAGATTGCGAGCTGGTTATAATGACGATGAGATAGATCTATTTTTCCGGAATTTACCGCAATTAGTTAGACCTGCAACTCAGTTCAAAAGAGAAAATATGAATTACGTCATGTTGAATAAAATGCTGCATGCCCTGAGCATCGATTTAAACAAATTGATGAGAGAGGTTTGATAAAAATAGATACAATAATCAATTTCTGTTTTCACTAAGGAAATTCGTTGGATCTGAGATAAGAATAAGATGTGACTTTTTTTTTGTCCGAAATGGCTTCCCTACGAATCATCCTTTTTGTATCAAAATGTTGTTTGAATTTAGGCAGATATTAGGGGAAATATTTCAGTATACAGCAGAACTGGTTTTAGTGTTGGGTCATGCTTTTGTATGACCCAGTCTTCGTAGGCTATAGAGAATATATGTGGTCTTACTATGATGATGGAGAAAGGCACAGAGCAAAGCACAGCCTGTTCGAAGGCTGAATAGTCCATAGTTCCATACACTAAAGGCGAATCTTCTTGTTCGATCTTTACTATATTCACGATCTGACACTTCTTTGGAAATTTCGCGAAAAATCCTTGCAAGTCTGTTCCCTTAGACAACAACAATTTCAACTTACAAACATGAGTCAGAAGAAAAACCTATTGTTTACCGAACAGTGTTATTGGAAACCAAATGGTTTGATCTTCGAGTATAAGGGTGGGTCTCCGACCATTGGTCACATTTCAAATGATGAGATTGAAATCAAAACAAAAGCAGTTGCATTCTGAACCAAAAATATAAATTGTCATATAAGGAGGATAAGTTTTCCATAACACAGTTGAATTCATAATCCAAAAGGACGTATTTCCTATCAACAGAAGTGAATTCTCAAAAAATAGTCAAATTTCCTCTCTGGAAAAGATGGTCCTCAACGGGAAATTTTCAACAAAGAACAAAAAAGTTCGATTTTCTCCAGAAATTGAACAGTGTGTATTTAAAAATTATAATGATAACAATTTTTAATTTCAAACAATACAAGTTGAATGAAATCGAAGAAGAAACAAATTTCCAACAAATGATTTGAATCCTTAACCAAGACATATTACGTTTCAATCAAACACCTGAAAAGGCGAATTTTCTGGAGAAATGACGAATAGTTGAACTTTCAATGCAGACAGGACAACTGTGCAGTAGATAGGCACAATTTTCATAAACAGTATAAACGATTAACAATTAACTAAGCAGTTGAATCTCAAACAGAAATCCAGATTGGGTTGACCTAGTATTTCTCCAACAATTCGAGAAGTTTTCAGGCAAATCTCCAAACAAGTATGGATGTGATCTCGTCCGAAAAGAGGGCCCTTAGGACAGCTTGAATTTTTTGTAGACAGAAATTGATAGCCACGATTTCACCTCAAAATACAGTAGCATCCGAGGGTATCTCCAGAGTTGTATGTGTTCCAGACAAGTTCTTCTGTTGTACATGATATGCTCCTTCCATGCCAATCTTTTCCTTTTCCCTCTTGCAGACATGCTCTTTCAACATCCACTCTCGCGTTTTACCCCTGGGGCAACAATTGAACAACTATGTTACAAAGCATTAACCTCATCCACACATTCATAACAGAACCTTCATCATGCTATTTCAAAGCACCATATACAGATTCCGTTGAGGTGTTACTATTGGCATCTTTTTAACCTAGAAAGGACGTGCTGCCGATCAGTGTTGAAGAGCGGTCCATTTTTCACGGAAATTCGTATTAAATTCCATAACTACGAAATCATTCATCTGGTCTGGATGAAGAAGATATATTTTCAGAGATTTGATTACTTAACTGGGTTGGTATAGTAGATTTTTTGTTTGCCACTTGTGAGATCTTCCAAGACTAAGGGCCCGTCCATAAACCACAAGGACAGATTTTTGTCACTTTTGAGCCCCCTTTCCCTCCCGGAGTAGTCTATCGTAACTATTTTTCAGACTTCCCCATCACCCTTAAAATACAGGGGTTAATCTTGAGAAACATTTTCTGGACAAAAGTATTTGTAGAACCAAATTTTAATATTTTTATGGATATAAGTCATCTAACTGAATAAGAGTTGAGACAAGCCATGCATGCAAATCCCCACGTGGCTCATTGTAGTCCATCAGTGGTCCCCTTACCACACCGGACAGGCTGCGTAGTTTATGGACGACCCCTAATCAAAATGCCTGAAATAGGACTCTTAGAATAACAGTTTCTCCCTGCCCTCTGCTTCACATCCAACCTCTATGCGGATACCTCCGTCCCGCGTCTGCCATATTCCCTTAACTCTTACGCCAAGGTTTTCTGGCTGCGAAGCACTCCGTATCCCAAGCAGCACGCTAGCGTAGCTAAAACCCCCGGCAGGTCTGATGAGCACCGCCTCGGGTCGTGCTCGTTTGGATGTCCACTCTTTCTTCGTTGTTTTTGGCCTCGCAGACGGCTTCGCCTCCTCCCAAGAACTAGAAGCTACAGGCGTGAACCTTTGCGCCCGAGTTCTCATATTTTTCTGCGCAGGTCTCGAAGCGCTCGTCTCCGGGGACCTGTCGGCTTTGTCTCTTGGCCTCTTCCTCTTGGTGGAGGCCGCAGTTTTCCCGGCATCTGCTATCGTCTGAGTCTCCGCGATTTTTGCAGTTGTCTTCCTTGCGGACAGCTTATTCTTTCGGACATTCGCTTCAAAAATCTTCTTGTCCATTTTTTGGGTAAGACGTGTTTCGAGGTCTATTTTGATAAGGATGCTCTTTATCTTTGCGATATAGCTTAGCGTTTGCTCCATGTTTCCTTTCACTTTGAACCTGAAAATTTCGACATCAGTCCCGGAAGCTAGGTCCCGTTCCTCCGTCACATCCAGCTTCCCCCAAAATCCATAGAGCCAGCGCTGGCCACCGAGGCTTTCAGCCCAGGCTACCGATACTACCCTTTCCGACCTAAGGCATCGGAGTCCCACGGTAGTTACGAGAAGCGGCAGAGAATCGGTTATTCTCGCAATAGAAATTACGTAGATCCGAGGTGGTTTTTGTGGTACCGGTCGAGAGAAAGAGGGAACAATACGTAGGGGAGGTTTTCCAAAAAATAGAAAGAATAATTTTTTCGACCACAATAATGTAAATAATTATGATATTTAGCTCATGCAACCTTGTGACAAATTGTTGATATCTTGCACTTGGATGGGAATATCTTACAATTGTTCGAAATTATTTAAGACAGTGGATTCTTCTGTTGGTTATTGCTGCGGTTTCAATAATCATGTTTCAGGAAATTTTGCTGACAGGTACTTGCTTAATTACAACAATTAACAATGTAAAATGTTCATGCTAAAAACTTCCGATAATCCTAAAATAGAAAATTTTTGCGTTATCATAAATATATTATTCCTACAGGGAATACTCACCACAGTGTAAGCTATTCTATGATAATTATAATCAGGATAAAAACATCCAATGCACAAACAATTCGGAGTGTCCTGGCAGGAATAGACCGCTGGTAAATATATTTGAAATAAAGAACAGTGATAAATTCGAATAATTTACTGCTTCATTGCCATACAGATCATGGGAGTTATTTCAGAATCAGAGTTTTTTTCGGTTCGCTAATGAATAATAAAAACTGAGGATGTAAAAGATATATTTCTGTATTCAAACTCAATGATTTTCTCTTTTTATCCATTCAGACTTTGCCGAGGTCTGAAGTTGTCGTAGAGCTTTTAAATAAATAGAAAGTAATATCTGCCGATCTTTGCCTCTATTCAAAAGGTTGCGATGCACGCAGAAGTGAGAACTGTGGATAGATGATGAACGTACCAGCGTCACCAGTCATTCAGTCTCACTCTTGGAGATGCAAAGGTCCTAAAATCGGATGTACCTTACACTTTGTGATAGAGTATAGCTGCTTTGCACAATTGTTTTTAAAGTTGTATCGAGTCGATTTTGCCTTAGGACCACGTGAAAATATTTTGCAGGGCATGAATATTGCAGTTTTCTTAACTGTAAGAGGAGAAACTAAAGTTGAATTCTTCTTCTTCTTCTTCTTTAAAAAATTCGTAATTAAATAAAATCGCAAACACCACAAGTGCATGTTGAATAAATTAATTAAATAAATTCGCCACACTGTCTAGAGCGAGTAGAGCTATAAAGTGACTCATGGGAACCTCCTCCGTGGCTTTGCATAGTAAAACGTAATTTACTGGCATATAAACCATGTATTTCAATTCGCTGCTCGTAAATAACCTATCATGTAGGTTGTTGTTTAAAATCAGAGATCACTGAGGCTATTTGTTAAATATGCGTATCTCGATCAAAATAGGGTTTGTTAACCTTATCGAATCAACAACGGGCATGCTAAGTTTGAAAATGAAAGAGAGATTTTTCGGATCCGTTTAGGTCTCCCAAATTATAACTGAGCAGATTTTTCCTAAATGTAGGATTTCTATCAGACCACGACCCTCTTCAATTGCCGTATGACACCCGTTTGTCCGACAAACGGAGAGAGAGCCAACATATTTTTTTCAAATTTTTCCAAACTCGCCAAGACCGTCAGATGTTCCTGAGGTTTCGAAGCAAACCAAACATGATTGAACTTGACCGCAAATTCTTCTCAATTGCACAAAAGCGCGTATTGTATCAAGTGTAAATGTTAAATAGAGTGTATGGAAACAGTGAAAAATGTGGATTGGTTGCTCTAAATAATTCATACACAATATCTTTTGTCGAACTGTAGAGACAAAGAAGTTCAAGAGTCACATGCAAATGTTCAAGTTGGATATGATTTGCTGACAAAGACTGTGACTGGGGTCGGCAAGTTAAGTGAACTACCCTCGAATACCATATCAAACTAGTGTTTTATGCGACATCGTCCTTCATGGAACAGGTCGTGTTGGTCGTGTTGCAGAAAGTTTCATACTTCTCAACTTCAGAGAATTAAAAAAACGTCAAAGAATAGAATTCAAGAACCGGCTTTTGCCCTCCTTTCCCAGTTGGGACCAGAAAACGCCAATGTACAGTGTACATACAAGAGACGTATTTTTTCGTAAATTTATGGTGTCTAAACTCTCTCCTTTTTTCTGCGCTCGCAAAAAGGGTGACGATATCATGAAAAAATGTGCTGCGGAGATCAGAGACACTAAAATATCGAAACAAACTTCGGAGAAGTTTCATGTGATGTTTCAAGAAGTTAAATACTATGCATTTTAAATAACAAGATACAGAAATCCGCAGAGGTCTTTTGGAAATAAAAGTACCTTAGATTACTTAATGCACCAAGTACGAAGTATTGATTTAGCAGACCAACATTAAGCAAACCTGTGGTATTCTACTGAGCTGAGCTTTGCAAGCTGCAAGTGGAGTTCATGCACGACCTTTGCGCCGACTGTAATGTCCACTCGACGAATCTGAAGGACAAATTTATTGGGGACTGCCTGTACTTGCAAGCATATGGAAGAAATGGTTTCAGTTCTACAATAACTTTCGAGAGAGATGTGGATTTTTTAATGCGCTCTTCCGCATTGTGAGATATTGATTGTGAGGAGCAATCCTCATGCGATGCCGCCTAAATCATCAGAGCCGATACTTCTACTGAAGAAATCATGGGATCTTACCTTGTACATTGATCTCTAGTTGCTTTCGGTGAAATGCTTTTGTATGGTCCTTCCTCTTTTGACGGGAACTGGATTTTCTAACTTTCCATGGCATAAAAAACCGTAAGAGAGAAGCAAGACACAAACGCTGTAGAAATCAAGAGAAATAATACTCTTGTATACTTCGGATAGACTGCAGTCAATGCTTACGAGCAAAGCGAAGAGGTAGGTCAAATCCATCACCAGGAAGGAGAAGTCTTTCACCAAAGCTGAAGAAAGGGTTTTTTCTTACAGCATCTGCTTATTCACACATGATTCGTCGTCAAATGCATCTTTTCCGGATGAAAAGCACTGGCTTGACAAAACTCTCAAAGGAACATGCCGAGCATGATCTGTCCATCACTCTACCATCGTTTGCAGTAAGAATGAGAGGTAATCAACATAATTAGCGCTGCTACAGTTTTTTGTGGGCAAGATCATTCAGAATCTATGATGCATCATGCAATCAATATAATTGATATGCCTTAGTTTACTATGCTGGGAAAATTTTGTAACACTCTCCAGAATAATAAAAAATATGCACTCTTCGGCCAGTCTGCAAACCTTCTACCAGTGCAATCAAGGGACGAATCACAAGTTTGAAAAATAACTGTAGTTTGTTCAGCAGACTGAACGTTGCCACCCATAAACAGAGATGTGGTGACCGGGAGACTTTCTTCGTTCATGGAGGACAGCCTTCTCCTCCTAATGTTAATCAATTTGTTTTAATGTCATTTAATTTACTGAAACCTCATAACCCGAAAGATCTTCCTAATTATTAACTCAAACGATCCTATAGTAATAGAGCTCGTGTGCAGGTTATGTTCCCATATTATTGATGGTATATAAGCCGGACGAATCGCAATGAATGATAGTTTAACAAAATACTCCTTGGTATCCCGTCCGTCTATACGTACGTTTAGAAGAAAAATTGGTACCCATCGAAGCGGCGGTTAGGAGATTTTCTGAATAAAATGCAGAAAAGATGCCAGATTGGAATAAAAGTATCATATGAACATGTTGAAAACTGAGAGGAAGATATCTTGTTTGCCCTGCAGGAACTTCTTCAATGAGAGAGCGATACATATGAAAAGTTTATCATCATTAATATTATTTAAAAATTCCCACTTTTGGCACGCAAACACGTATGCAAAGGTCGGATAATCGTTACTTTTACGTTGCAGTAACGCTTTCTACTTGAATAATGTTATATCTGTAACTAACTCACCACGTTTTTCTTTGACTTTCATGCTGTTTCTTAGCTTCTTCTCCCCTCTCAAAAAAAGTCTATACTCAATAACAGCTTGTCACTACTTTACTAGCACAACTCCGAGATGCTTAACAATTGTACTGCAAATTACCACAGAATAGATGCTTGACGGTTGACGCCGTGTTTATATTTTGCTTCACTCACTTCTCTATCCGTCATTCATCATAGTTACAGCACATGCGCGCTTCAGTTAGATGCGCGCGAGTCGATAGCGCATCAACATTCCATACTTGCAATGAAATTTTTCCATAGGAGTGTATGGAATTATCAACGTACATATATGATAAATCTTCCATTCACCAACGAAAAATTTCCATGCTCAAATGGGATATTAAAAAGTATGGGAAAAATGCCATAGCTTCGCATGGGAAAATTACGGTCATCTTCTACAGTGAAGGTTTGATATATTCTGAAATGTTGGTCAATGGGACGCTCGTTTGCAAGGTGAAATTTCATCAAGAAAAATTTCAAGTGTACTTAACTGTGCACTTGCTGTGAAGAGTGTGACGAATAGAAACTTTTTTATCTTTATTGGTTTCGAGACAATAGATTCCCAAAGTAAGCAATATTTCACGTTCCTGTCGTAGTACGCTCCTTCTTTCGCTTCTCCTGAGAAATTACCTGGGATCACCATAGCGCTTTCCCTTTGCGACAGATCACATATAAACAAGTATGTTACATTTGGGATTTTCAATATCTTCCATAGGGAGTTAGGCAACCTGCACCTCACAGTTCGGACCTAGTAAATTTTTGCATTGAAAAATATTATTGCATGGCTCCGAAACAAAGAAGACTCAAGTTAACATGAACAACAAATGAGCAAAGCGGCTTGAGTTTATCACAAAGGACAAGGAATATGACACTAACGTTTCCTCTACACTGGCTCTTTGGTTATTCCGAACACGGTCGTTTCATACACGGGGTGTTGAAAGTGGGTTTTCTTGAACAATCTTTCAACGCTATGAGCCAGCTATTTCAATATTCTAGACATTATAAAGTTCGAAAGGTTTGTCGAGAATACAGAACAATTTTCATATTCCAGACTTCCTGACCTGATAATGTATAAGAAAGTTGTTAAGAACTGGTTGAACAAACGTTTTTTAAATTTCAAATTCCGAAACATCTATTTTTCATATCCCAGAGAAGAGACACTTTTTCCTTATCTTAGACTCCCTGACCTCAAAGAGTCTGCAAAAGTTGCAGAAAATTGGAAAGAAGCAATTTTTACCATATTTCAGACTTTCGAATCGAAATCAGAAATTTTTTTCTCTCCATATTTACGACCTATGATTTTTAATGAATTCAAGAAAGGTCGTAGAAAATTTAAATGAGGGATATTCATATATTTGAGAATAAAAACATTCATTGCTAACATTTCAAACTTTTTACTTTATGATGTGAAGGTGTCAGATCATGAAATTTTTATTTGAAAATTTATTTTTCAATGAATTCAACTGATCCAGAAAATACCAGGGCCTGGCATGAACGCAGGATTAACTGTTGAATTGAATATCGAACCTGAGTTTTACATGAGCTCAACTAGAAATTACTCGGGAGCAAATATGCTCATCCACAGCCATCAAGATTTTCCAGAAACTAATATTCTAACTGTGACAGTTCAAACAAATTATGAAATAAATGCTGTTATCTCTGGGAGAGTGATTGAAGCTCTGGATGAAATTAAAACATTAACAAAAGACCAAAGAAAGTGCATTCTTCGTGAGGAAGTAAGATTTCATGAATTATATTACAATGAAAATCAATGAACTCTGACATTTTTTCTAGAAATAGAAAAAAATTTTTTCAATTTATTTTTTCAGAGACCCTACAACCACAGCTACCAGTCATGCCTTTCCGGATGTAAATTGAAGCGAATATTGACAGCTTGTAACTGCATCCCTTACTATTATCCAGTGAATTGTGAGTTTAAAAATCTTGGAATGTTCCATTTTTTCATAAGATTCCCTTATCAGTCAGCCTGTTAAGGTTCAACAAGGAATGGCGTTCTGCTTTACCTGAAATCTCATGTTCTTTTTCAATTAGAAAATCAGAAAGATTTCTCTGCATGTGGGGAAACGATTGTTGGATCCTCTGGGATTCAAGCTCAGGACCTTTTGTTTCTTTCTTCCACCAGATTTAACCAGTTTTCTCTTAGTCCTGCCTCTTCTAGAACTTTCTCAACATCCTTTTCCCTTTCTTCTTTTTCTTTCTCTCCTACCATAAAAATCACCCCTTACATTTTCACGTGTACATATCCTGATCTATAAATCCCATTTTTTTGCAGATACTTTAGCGATTCTCTTTTCATCACCTTATTACTAAAATCATTATTGTCATAGTCACTGGTGAGCTGGAACATCCGAGTCCTGTAGAAATAAGGTTATCCATATGTTACCTATAGATTTTCAATCTTGAAACTAATCCTCCCTTGTCCAACCGTACTCCGATAACGAGCCGTATATTAACGCAAAATTGGTGCATGTTGCTGGCTCACAAAAATAATTTCCTAAATGTTTCACCGCCTGGCTAACTTGCAAATCAAAACTAAAAATTATGTGAGGCGCTGTTCTTCCATGATATCCACAATCTCGACACCGAGGGTCACTGTCAATTTCTATGTTAGTCAGGTGCTTTTTCGGGCAATTGTGGCCCGTGAGAAATCCTATCACTGATTACACCTGATTCCTTCCCTAGTTGAGAAGTTCATGAGGCTTCTGAAACATGGTTCATCTCGTCCAAATATAGGGCTTTCAGAGCAGCTCGACAATCGTGAAAATGGGAATGAAGTTATCAACAAATCCACGTTCACGAATCTTCTTTGGACAGACATTGATAGCCGAGATTCCATTCCACAAAGCGGCAGAGAACTTAATTCGTGCGATTGCTGTTTCGTCACTAGGTGTTATGTCAGATATTGCAGTTACAGATAATCCAGCAGATCCGCGGTAGTCTGAAGAGCTATCTGCGTGCAAGACAAGTCCTATTATTGTAAATAAATCACACCTCCTAAACATAGAAAGGAAGATTGGCATGATGAACACATCATGCCAATCTTCCCTTTTTGTGAGGACTACCTTGAAAGAATCCATGAATGAGTATTCTTTTGGCATACTATCAGAGTGCATATCCAACATTTACAACCGAGATCACATCAACTCTACTGTACCCTTCTACTTCATTAGAATATGCAGCGGTAGTGTGCTCGAGACAGCTCACAATGACGCTGTTGAAGTTCTTCCTCCAGTGATTGCTGAAGGAGAAGCCCTGCGAAGGCTTTCCAGTGGTTTCCTAGACCTAACCAACCTAGTTCTCTTGGTGTCCCAATCTTCCTAAATCCTTCTTCTCCTCAATTTTTATATCTGCTTCAAAATTCTCGCCATTTTTCTAATCCTCCCCTTTATGTGATTCCCATGTCTTCCAATTTGCAATATAAAACCTACGTGAATGGATTCCTTAACTTTTGTCAATTCTCCACATCCATGCTTTATATTCTCCCTTTCTCCATCCTTCTTTCCTTTTTACCATCGTTTTTATTTCTAATAAGCTTTATTTCTCTACTATTCGAGTATTTTTCTGAACCATGTTATCAGACTCGCAATCTCTTCCTCATTCTTCACCAAGAATACCTTATTATCCCATCGTAGTGTAGATATATATTCTGGTAGCTCACTCCTCTTCATCCTTATGTGTTTGTATTCTCGGCCAATATAAAATAAGTATATTAAACAGGATAAAGTAGAGACGACCCTGCTTTGAACTCTCAGCTAATCGAAACTATAACCTATTTGATCTTCCACTCCAGGATCACCCTTTTGTCACTCTTGAAATGTTTGCTCCACTCCTTCTTGAATCTCCTCCTATTTCCTTTTTTCCATAGCTGTGTGCACCTGTTCCCTCTTCCTTTTTCTGATATTTATTATCATAAAATATCTCATGTAGTTGTGTTGACGTTCGGCTCCTTCCCCTCCGTATTATCTATCTTTCAATCTCTCACCTTTCTTCTTATTTACTATTGGTACCAATATTCCTCCTTCTCATATTTATGGCTAACCCTCTCTTCTCTAAACCCTGCCACTCATTATCCATGCCTGCACCTGCATTTCCTTTTCTCAATATATCCGACCTTTATTCCGGATTTCATGTTAACCTCCTCCTTCTTTCCTTCTCTTCTCTCGTTTTTGTGTTTTTCACTTGTTCCTTTATCTGTTTGATAGTTTTCACACATTTCACATTGTGTTCGCTTTTCCTGTCTCCTTCTCAAACTTTCTATTATAACCTTCTTTTTTCCCTCCCTCACAGTCTTTTCCTCTTCACTGTTCTTATCCCAGCTTCCTGTTCATTCTCTTCGTTTCTCTCAATTCGTTCATTCTACCTGCTTAAAAATTATATCTTTCTTCCCCTTTAGAAGTTATGTAGTCCTAGGCAGGAAACCTTATGGTTTAGGTCAAATGTCTTCTGGACTAATTAAGACTTAAGGATGGGAGGGAGGAGCTTTGTTCCTTTTTCTTGGGCACCCACCATATTTTTTTACTCATTTTTCTCCTCCCGGTTTTATTGACTCTCGTGGAGAATAGAAGAGGACGGAGTTATAAGGAGGTGATTGATAAAGTGGATGAGGGAAACGGTACATTTATATCGATTGGATAAAAAAATAGTCACAGACTACCACTTCTTATAGTGATAAGAGAGATAAGGAGAACGAACGAATAGAGAACATCCTAAAAGGGTGAGTGAGAGAGGAGTTTGTTGAGCAGAGTGAATGAAAGAATGAAAGGAATGAATGAATATCGTGAAGGTGGGAGAGGTAGATATTGCAGAAGAGATGGAGATAGTGAAAAAGTAATGAGAAAAGAGAAGAACCAACATGTTTGCCTTTACAAATCTACATGTTCATGATTGTTACAGGTATAAATACATCAGGTACATGCGATTTCAAAAACGTTGATTGCATTCGGAAATATCATTGTAAGTATTATCTTTCTATGTTTGATTATGATTATAGTAAAATTCGAATAAATAAATTCATTTTGCACTTTATCACCACTTTGGGACTGCAGAAATTAGTGTAAGGGAAATGCCCTCATCACCTAAAAAGTGTTCTGGAAATTATGCAGTTGGCTTAAAGATGAGCATTTCAGAATTTTGAGATACTTTTGGTCCACCTTAGAAATAGAACGTATTCCGAAAGGTCAACTCCCAACACTGAAACTGATTCCCTACACAGAAAAAGTTGAAGAATGAGTAAACAAAATTTTCCGGGTCTCGAACTCTGCGCCAGCTTCACAACTATTCCTCAAATAATGTTTCAACAACTTTTTTCAATCCTAAAAGTTTTCGACTCTGCCTTAAGTTTCCTTTGTGCATACGACTAACAATTATAAAAGTGAAGCTGTATTTGCATAACAGTTCTCTATTCCTCTTCTTCTTCAGTCGTCATCTTCTCACTGCTCCCTGCCTCGCGCAACTGGATCTCTTTTACTCAACTCTCTCATCTCTTCCATATATATGAGGTTTTTCATTTTTCTTTCCAACCGACGGAAGCCAGCAGCAGCAGATAAATTATAAACAGAGGCCCTCGGAAACTCAGGGATATTTCCTCTTCAATTATGTCCGGCCGTCGCCTACTGGTGTCGAACTTAAGACAACGCTTATCCAGCGTGCTTCTCCGTTCTTATCCACTAAGCTGCCTCAGCATTCTTCTCTACTGACTTCTTACACCATCGTCTTCTATTTCCTTCCGCAAAAGCTGTTGGTTCTGCTCGAACAGCACATGCTTGTTCAGTTTGGTGGAAGTAGATCTGGATCAAATCTAGATTGAGTGGGAAACATTCAGTGCTTGTCTCAACTTCCACTTGTCTCCTCTTTTTCTTCCGAAGTCAATCTTTAGCCTTTGTCTTCAGATACGTCTATGGTTGTCGAGAAGATGCTGAACCTCTTTAACCCATAGTACTGCCTGTAGACGATCTTCTGAAGGTTCAAGACCGACTACCACATTATAATAATACCACATTATGATAGCAAAGTTCATAACTAGAATAAAACGAACAACATGAACCAATCTCTCATCAACTTTCAAACATGTGTCATTCTTGTCGTATGTCGGCGTTCACAGTCCAGAGAAAAACTAAGTAAAGGGAACTCCGAATCGAACTTCATGTACCGAGGAGGATCCGAATTTAGGTGCCTCGATTTTGACATGGCACTTCTATCACTATCTCCTGAGAATGGAGGTCTAGAAATCCACCTTTGCCTGACATAGAACTGCGATAGCGCATTAGGCTGACACGAGCTTACTGTAACAGATTGTGGAAGGCTGCGAGAGCGACGTGCATTAATTCCTTTAAACGTGTCCTTCGCTTCTGTAAAAATGAATAAATGTTTTAGTCCCTGCTCATGTCATCAAGAGCGGTGAGTCAAAACTTACCTAGAACCGATTTTGGCGTTTGAAAATGATTTTCCGGAATATTAAATGTAAGTTGAATTTTCCCTTTCAGTAACTTGATCACATGCCATAACATCAATAATCTCACATTTTTTCATCTCCAACGTAAGATCCTCGACAAAACCTTGTTAAGTGCTGCTTTTCGACTTATCTTTGAAAGTCTCTGCTGTCGATCACGTTGATCCGCACTGTAGTCCAAAATTGCCGCTTGAGAGCAATTTTTGGAACACTTCGCAAGGACAGATGAAGATAAGAGTATATTTTGTGAACAGCGATCTTCAAATCTTGATATAACTTCTCTTGGTTGCACCTCTTTAAACTCAAGTTGTGGTGCGGCTTAGTAGTATAGCTAGGCGGGTTCTGCGGCACCACTACGTAGTTCCAGCAGACACCGACAGATGGCGCCACTGGCCAGTTACCGGCGCTAATCTGCAATAGGTAACTGCTCGGCTTCAATATTTTTACTACCAGCCGGTACGGTAGATTCCTGTGGGGGCGCTACTGGTGAGTTTCTAGCAACCATAGCAACAGTCGGTAATTTACTTTTTTTACCGCGAGCCGGTACGGTAGATCCCTGTGGGGGCGCCACTGGCCGGTCACCGGCATTTTTCCTGCAGAAGGTAACTATGGGAAATCCCTGCTTTACCAGCAGCCTCTAACTTACTATTTACAATCAGCCTGTACGGTAAATCCCTGACATATATTGTTGACTAAGTCAATAAGGTTGGTTCCTACAATACCGACTCTGGAAACTTCTACCTGAAGGTGAAATGCTTCTTCAT
>WSXT02224009.1:0-12625 GCA_011762715.2 Neuroterus valhalla | reverse complement strand
CCCCTCCACTCAACGATAATTTCCCCCCCCCCCCCCCCCTTCTTCGTAGTCAATTATATAATGAGTAAACTAATGATAGGAGATGCTTTCTATAGGACAGTTTCAGCATTGGCGTCCGGAAGATCAGCAGTCTGCTTTTCCGCAGTTCACGAAGGCCGCGAGCTGTATGCTCACGGAGACTCGATGTGATTTCCAAGTACTGGAAGTAAGCCAAGACTGCGTACGAGGACACAGTCGGGCTATGGACCTGCACGCAGGTCAGATTTTGACTACTCAGGTGGTTGAGCTGTGTCACGCCAGTCCACCCGTTACAAGCAAGGACGGCCGCCCCCGGATCTTAACTCCCCTGCACGACAGCCTAGCCTTTCTGACGACGAGACAAAATCCAACAAGGATACCAGTTAGGCTTGAATAAGGCTCTTGTAGGCACTATCAGTGCTCTTATTCCGAGAGGGTCACGCAGTTCATGCGATACCGCATTTGCATCCTGCACGTTCAATTGCACAATGCGCAGGGGTGCCGAACCGCGCCCACCGGCCAGGGGAGCACCACATGAGCCCAGTGGAGACGAGCAGTTAATTACATAGTGCGTGGTTGTCGATGGTCTGTCAGGTTCGTATCGTCTTATGTCACTGTCACGTATTTTTGGCATGCCCTGCTCAAGATGTCATCCTGTGCCTCCTGGACGCACAGTGTTCACAAGTCTCGCTGTCATCATGGCAGTGTGTGCATCCACATGACCGTACGAGTGACATAGGCAGCATCTCGTTATTCGAGTAACTGATCGGACAGCACAGCACCTCTAACCCACATAGAGCTAACCTCAATTGCAGATTTTTTGGTGTAGAGAGGGACAAACCGAGACGACCCAGTTCACCGAGTCCAATCGTCTCGGGCCAAACCAGTAGCGGAGCCTGAATTCGAAGTCCGCCAAGGGCTTCTCTAGCGACATTGTGAATTATTATTTCGGGTTCTAGTGGGGTGAGAAGAGAGGCCTATAGGCCCTTTTCCGTGAGTGCAGGGTATCCCAAGATTTTCTGAATCGCTGCCTGGCTAGTGGTTTCCGCCAGCATGGCGCTTTTCTTCATCTTGCGGACCCCGCGAACCTGGATGCCCTTCTTCGTGGTGTCTAGGTCACGACGATTGACGGGGGTGGTCGTGCGGCGGAGTAGAAGCCGACTGGGCCGAAAGAATTGTTGTAACAGCCTCACGATCACCACCGGTCTCAACTACCGCGCGCGTGGCCCCTTCCCCTTGCAATGGAGGCCACTATTCAGGAGTTTCATGATCTCTTTCACTGTTGGAGGGACTGCAACGGTTAGTCAAGGCGCCCGCCCTCGCCCTGACAGACACTGTGGCGGCTGCGGTAGGAAGCAGCACCGATATGTACGTGAGATAGTTTCGTCTTATTGGCGTGAGACAGTAGCACTACCGATCTTGCAGGCACCCGCCATGCTTTTAGGAATGGTTTTTTGGGGTCGTCGCGCGTTGCGAAGTGTGAGTCACCAAAGACGGACTGCATCACCCGAAATTTACCAGTGATGACCGCTATTTGTACCTTGTTGACTTTTTTCGTGTTATCGAGGCAGTAGGTGGCCATTTACTTTTCAGGCCCTAGTGCCCTGGCCCTGAGATACTCTGAAGAGACACACGACTCGGCCGCGAGAGAGGAATGGGTGGGGTGGACAGATCCGTCTTCTCCCTCTTCTCTATCAGAGATTGGATGCTCCAGCGGCGTCGGAATCACAATATTAGCAACAATATTCTCTCTTCACAGGTGCTTCCGCTTAGACAGATCCTCCCAACCTGTAGATCAGAACTCGCCGGTACATTCTGTGACGCCGTGCGCACGAGCTGGTGTTACGTGCAAGCTCTCATCCGCTCGAACGGGGAAAGTCGACGCACCACGCGAGTTCACCGGTAGCGCCACGTGCACGAGCTCACGCGGTCGAACGGTGGGAGACTCCGCGCGACGTGACTGTGTCGCCGCTGGCTTGCTCTGAATGTCTGAATTCCTGACGTGATAACTCGATAACGGCCGTTTCCTATTGGTCGCTGCTGCACTGAGTACCCTCAGGAGGGTCAAGGAGGTTTGGTTCCGAGGAAGTAGCGACCCCCACCCCCCTCCGACTCTTCAGAGGTCCTATCAGTCAGTCTTACATGTTTTTTGGACTCGACCATCTTGATTATCCACACAACACTTTACTTGGTTCACAAACACTACGTATACTGAACTCAGTGACACGAGAACTACCGACAAAAACCGAAGGTGAATCGGCTAATTCTACAAGAGCATTTTATTGCACTTGTAAGTAAACTGAATGACCCCTCCGATGCTTCTTTGTAAAGTCTGCTATCAATTCCTCGAAGCTCTGGCATTCACCGCACATGCCAGTCATAGCGAGCTAGGCTGGGATAATTATTGCATGGAACGAGTAAGCATGCGATCCGCATAAGTTTTAGAGTGTTATAAATTAGGAAACAGCAAAAGCTAAAGGATCGATGGTATTTACGAAACGCGAAGGCTGCAAACAGCTGAAGTTTTGATTTTAAAGTAATTTCAGGAATAAGGATATATTTGTACAGATATTTCGTTCTTCTGAGAATTTGAGTAAAAAGAACTTTATTATGATGGCATTAGCTAGGAGTATGAGAAACTTTAGGACTGTCGGAATCAGTTCTAGGATTAGAAGATAGAAAGACATGGAAGAGAAATATAAACTAGTTTGCTGCGAAAATTTATTGTTAAGCGTAGTTTGGAGGGGACCCGACCATTTCTTCATTGTACCTCAAGTTTGAGCATCTTCATAGTTTACTGTTTCGGTTTTCGACGATACAAGAAGACCATCAGTCCCACGAACGTCCAGGAGCGTTCGAACTTTTCCAACGCCAGACAGTCAGAAAGGCGATGGCCAGAGCCGCACCAAGGAAAATACGGCAGTCTAAGTGGAGTAGAGCGCACGCAACTGTGACCGTCTCTAGAAGGCTGGACTGTTTGGAGACTCGGTGGCCGGTTAGCAAAGAGACCCAAAAAATGAGAGGAAGGATTGGAACGGAGGGGGAGGGGGCTAGCATAGCTCTCACCGTGTCTGAGAAGTGGGAAATGAGATATGCCTCGACTTCGGCCTTGAATAGTTCTCCCTCGAATCCGTTCCGCTGTAAGCGTATCTTGAAAACTATGTGGAATTTTCTTTAGCTGATGAACTCTTGTGTGGAATTTTATGATCTTTACTTTTAAAGTATATTTCAGACTTATAAAGAATGAAACAGTTTTTATTTCTTACAGAATAAAACCTTTTCAATTTCAGGAGTTTTATTCGACGTCGGCTCGCCGCGCCGTTCAAGCGTGCCGCGAAGGTATGAGTCGTACTTCAGTGCCTGATTAACAGAACCCTGCTGGATGTGAGGAGCTCTGCCGTATTGACCACCTGCAGACGTTACACCGCCTGGTGGGATGGCGGCATTGTTGTAGTCGTCCCGTGCAGACGGCCGAGCAGGTTCGCAGTATTCCATGAGGCAGATCCAATCAGCGAGACGCAAGTATAGGATAGGAGTTCAACTACAAATTTCTCAGAATGAACATCCTATTTCGACGGTAGACGGGGAGGTAAGTATGAGGTGAAATTCTTGGAAGTTAGGAGAAGCAGGCTGGTGAGGGAGTATTGGTGGGAGAAGGAGAACAGAAGAGGATATGGAAAGATGAAGGACAAGAGAGAAAGGTGTTTTTGACAAAATGGGCTGCATAAGAATGAAGTAAGAAAAAGTTACGAGGGTATGAGAAAGGTGTATGAGATTGTTAGGAGTAACAGCATGGAGAGGAAAGGCAGAAGAAGGGGAAATGATAAGAGGTTCAAGGTTTATTGGTAAATATAGATGGATAAGACCAACAGAGAGAGCGCAATATTTGTGTGAGGAAGGAGAGGAAGGAAGCCAGGAGATAACAGCGAGGATGAGATGTGGAAGCATGGAGGGCTCCAATAGGTTTTGACTTCCGCAGTGGGGGAGAAGGTGGGAATTTTGTGTTGGATAAGATGCAGAGAAAGAGATGGAAGGAGGATGAATAGAGAAAGATAGAATGATGTGTAAGGAGGAGAAGAAGTAGAAATAAGATAATTGTAAATAATGTTGATAGTAAATTTGGGATAGAAAATAATTCATAGTAGATAAGGAATAGGTGGGAACCGCGGTGGCAGAGTTTGGCAATACGTGGCTGGTGAAATGCAGGGGAATGCGTGCGAGGCGAAGTAATAAAGGCGAGGCAATGAGAGCAAGAGAGCGGTCATAGTAGGAAGGTATGGACGGATAATATTGTATAAAGTAAGGACGGATGTTGGATTCAAGTAATCAATGGACAAATTTTGTGAAATTTGATGGTCTAAGCAAGTCAATTTTCCGACGCCAATAGGCGCAAAAATAAGCGTTAATCTACTCACCTTTTTTCCTATTGCTTTTGTCTCTGAAATTGAATCTGAAACCATGCGTCCCATTGGGAAAAGTGCTGGGAAAATTTGTAGACCAATTCAAAACGAACAATTTTTTTGCATACATTTTTTCCTATCACGTACTGTTTGGCCACAAAATGGATTTTTTCATGCTTATTATTATATTGGCGAAAAAACAGAAACTACTTGTCCTATCGAAAAATGTTCAAACACAAATTTGTAGAACTTTCTTAGATGAACAATTCTCATTGCATGATTTTTTCTCCTATCTTGCATAGTTCAAAAGAAAAAAATAATTTTTGATGTTTGTGAATTTTTTCATATGGTTATAACTTACAACCACAACCGTTGGTCAAAAATGGCTGGTTAGCAAACTGCGTGCCGAAAGGCAATCCAATCCGATTTGTATTTTGGAAGTTATACGGTATTAAGACAACAATAACGGCGACAACAATGACGACAACAGATGGACAGAAAACCACAGAATGTTCAGACATGAAATACCTAATATTTCAGGAGAAGTTTAAGTTCCGAATATTCTAATTTGCAACATAAAGATTCGAATTCAGAAATTTGCGAAACTTTGAAACATCAAAATAAAGTTTTTGCCAAACTTTTGACTCCTTAAGTTCATAACAGAAGAATTTTTCACAATATAATTTTTCTAAATTGATAATTAATTCTGCATGGTATTTCAAATCGAATTTCGTGAAAATTCGAAATATACACAGAGGAATGAAGTTCGATACAGAGATGGGATACATTGAGACATAGTTGTTTGATTTTTAATTATGCCTTGAGTCCATACGTTGGCATGAGAGTCAAATGGGTTCCGTATGGTCCAGGGGGGGGGGTCATACAGTGTTTTATGTCGCGGATTCCGAAAATGCGTATTTTTTCACAAGATCGAGATAATATAGTAATGACGTCTTTAGACTCTTTGAGTATTCATGAGCAAGTCCTACATTTTACAAGGCGGAGAGAAACATTGTGTCGAACCCAAGCATGATGTTAAGATAATATTTAGACTTCCTTTAGTGACATTGAACTTTTTTTTAAGTATTATATTCGAAGAAACTCTTTTTGAAATAATAATTGTATCAAGAACCTAAGAATATACATATTCGATTCGGAGCTCGTCGTTAAGCATCTAAAACAGGGGTGTCTAACGCAAGGCTGACGCGCTTCTCCTTCCTTCCCCTTTTCCGAGTGCTTCATCGAGAATTCTCTCCTCGTTCAACCACGGGCTTTGTCTGACTACGCCTAACCACGCCTACTTGCGCGCACTGTTGACACAGCCCGGCCGCCGAGGACCACTTTCCGCATCGCGATCGATGCATGAACGCATCCAAAGTGGTAACAGAGGGGATTGACGAGTGACAGTTATTTAAACTAAGGACCCTCTAGTGAAGGACGCGACAATCTTCCCCCACCATGAGCCTCCAGCTTCAATCCGGGATAGGAAGTCGTCATACCACTGCAGCGCGCGCTCCGTTTGAATATTGTAGAACTCGACACATTCGGAGAATGAGATATCCTATGAATACGCCGAGTCAGGCCGAGTGAACGTGTAACGTGTAACTTTATCCCCACCATAACCGCCCGACCGGAACTATCCCGGTTTGCCTCTCCACCAATCCCACTTTTTTCAATGGTTCGAGTAATTCGCGACATCAAATATCGCTGTCGCAATATTCGAATTATGGAAACAAAAAATTGTTAACGACCATGATGTTCATACAGATTCGGAACGCGATACCGCGACTGCGACTTGCACCAACCTCGAACGATATCTTGCGAACGGCTAGTCCCTCGTGGTTCTTTTTAAAAAACGGCGTACATTTTAGCACTATGGAATAAATTTATCATTGTCAAATATTTATAAATCATTGTAGTAGGAAAGAAAGGATATGTAGAGTGAGAAAAGAGATAAGCGACTTAAAAATTGTGCTATCTCTTAAGATAAGCGACAAGAAAATTGTCATAGCTCGTGAAGTATTGGTAGAGTGGGAGTACAGCGCGGCCGCGAGTCGCATTAACCCCGAACAGTATCTTGCGAACGGATAGACCCTTGCGGTTCTTATTTGAAAAACAGCATACATTTTACCACTATCGAATAGATTGATCGAATCCAACCATCTTCGCCCTGATCAAACTATGCATTATTGTCGTAAATTTCCTATTATTGAAGAAAGGAATGAAATCCCCCCTCACTCCATCCCTTCGTAAACACCCTTAGTGTGTGAAGGTTAGAATTAATCTTTAAAAAATGATGATGAAAAAGTAATAAAGTAAGAATTGAATTAATACGAGGGAAATATTTTCGAACATGAAATATTTATGACGTGATGCGCCATAACGATACAGAAAATGAGGACAACACAAGTTAACCGTTATACGGTTGTTTAGATGAATGACTAAAGTGAAAACGTCTGAATGTTTGTGAAAAAAATCGCTAGTGAATGTTCAATAGCTGATTTTGAAGAGGAAGGGTAGTACCAAATAATGAAGATTAGGAACAAGACCAAAAACATTTCGCGCACCCAGTGCATAACCTCAATAGTAGCGTTCTGAGCTTGGATTTGGATTTCACAGAAAAAATTATTCTGGAAAAGGCACCTAACTTTTCTAAGGTAAAGCGTCGCAGACCTGCAATGTAAAAGAAGTAGTTGAAAATTACAAGTCGGTTTGCAAATTTTTCACCGTGATTATATGTTAATTCTACAAGTTCAATTTGAAATTGCAATAGTCGCAGTGCCATTTTACGATATTTGTATGAATTTTACCATGAGAGTGTAATATTACCACATGAATCAGTGGACATAAAAATACACGTGATGAACGTGGTAAATTTCATTCCTTTAAAATCACAATTGTACTGTAATCCAATTTACATGGGGAGTGTACAAAAGCAGAAAGATGGGAATTTTACCAGAATTTCGTAATTCCACTCTTAAACGCTTGGAGTGGGCCATAAAACAAAAACGATTGAAGGGCGGACATCACTCATCAGCAATGCCAAAAAAGAAAACATTTTTCAGCTCAAAGCGTTAGAAATTCGAGGATATGACCTCAAATTAATATTGAAGGAAATATACTAAAAAATTGTACAAGTCAGAACATTTTTAATTAATCATGTAATCATAGAGTACTGAATAATGTTAACGAAGTGTCTCGTCGTCCCGAATTTCGGGATGTCGAGCCTATTTTCGCCATTTGCAAAACGCCTAGACTTTCAGGCGAGTAGCCGAACGGTTGTTTTGATGTCGTCGTTGGTCTACTCGCCTAAAAGTCCAGGCGTTTTGTAAAACGCCTGGTTTGGCAACTCGCCTACGACACATACATACCGAGTCTGACGCTCATACATTAAAAGTACGTCCAAGACCGAGCCTATACAATAAATGTATGAAAACTGTGCTACTGTTCTATGCGTAATATTATACTTCCGTTCTATGGGATTCGAACTAAAAATGTTCGAACCACGTACTATTTTTCTATGAAGACCCTAAACATAAACTGTATGGATTTTCCATACACCCAATGCGTGTTTTTCCTCTCCGTGTAGTTCAGACCAAAAACTGCAGCAAGTGATGCATGTCATGAAGTCTGAGTTAAACAATAATATAAATAATATAGAAAGGTAATCTTAGATGCAAAAATGATTTGAAATGCGGATAGACTTTTAGATATGGACAGACTTAACGGCTTCTCGATTGGAGTGATCTTTCATAGTAAGAACGCCAAAGGTAATCAGAAACATTGTTTAGGAAAATATCTATATTTCCAGAGAATGAGGCAGCATCCAAGTAAAGCTACGTTTGTTCCAAATTACTTAAGTTGAATATATATTTTACCTGGAAAATCCAGTTATACTTTGAGTTGCATTACGAAAAAGCATCCAGAGATATGTTACCTTCAACACACTCTACCGCTGCGTAAAGACAACAAAGTAACAAGACGAACTTGAAACTACACCAATAAATCATTATTGTACCAACTCGAACATTATGGAAAAAAATTTCAAACTTCGTAGCTAATTCTTAACATCTTTTCTTGTTTGTTGGAAGATCCCTTTCTCGGTTGAATATTCTTGATGAAGAAAAAACGACGGACTGGCGTAGGTCAGCGAGGGAATGACGCTACTCAAGTCCACGATCAGTCAAAGAGAAATCATACTATTAAATATATATATACTGATATGTCCGGGAGCTCAAATGCCTTGTCACCCCATCCGAGCCTCAAGTCCCCGAGTATATTACTAGGCAATTGAATTGTATCAAAAAAATGTTAGGGGTCGCCCCAAAAAGTTAGAACAGGTGCAGCCTCCGGAAGCTACGATCACGATGGTTCTCCCAGAACCATCGATCCCGACGCAACTGGAGGTGATACGTCATCCGACTTGTCACTTCCCATGACACCAGAAGACGACCGAGTCGGGAAAACCAACTAACTTGAATACAAATATGCAACCTGAAGTATACCACCTGTTCAATGATGATCAACCAGTTGATGACTCGTCTGCCTGCAGGGGCAGTCCGAAAAAAGCCACTCGACTGGTCAGGGTCCCCTCGCAGGAACCCAAGGAGAAACTACCGGTCAGCGCGAGGGCCGGAAAGGAAGTGGACGCAGGAGAGAAGCGAGAATCAGCCCTAAGTGGGAGAGCACGCGAAAGCCGGCCTCCCCACTCTTGCCGGTTGATACAGGGAAAACTCAAAACTAGAGACTAGAGGCAAACAATTCTACTAGTTAGTTCAATGTTCAACTCTATTGTTGAGGAATACGTTTATTTTGTAAAGGATTTATTATTTACTTTAGAACTTCGTCTCTTCGAATAAAAATTCGTCTACTTTGTTCGTCTCTTTCGTCTGTTTCTCGATTGAAAATCATTTTTTTTTTCTCCTAATACGTAAATATTTCAGACTTGGTTGGGGAGTGATGTTTTCAATTGAAATTCTATCTCCTCCAGTTGGAAATTCATGTATTATTCTGATCAATCATTTTTTTCTGTTAGGAAATTAACCTTCTTAGTTAAAAATTCTTCCTTCTTAGTTCAATATTCAACTGCTCATCTCCTCATCAGCTTTTGTGTTGGAAATTCGTTCTTTTTTTGGTTGGAATAAAATTTTTCCTATCGAAAATTTCACTTAATTGTAAAAATATATCTTTTTCATTTAAAAATTCGACTATTTGTCCAAAAACTTATGTGTTTGATTACAAAATCGGCCTTTTCATTTTAAAGTTGATCTTCTTGATTGTGAATTAATCTTTTTTAGTTAAAGATGTACCTGCAGTTTGAAACTTTTTTTTTGGGTCAAGGATTGAAAATCTTTGCTGAACATTCATTGCTTTCGCTTGGTTTAAATTGAATGACCCCTAATTTCAGATCGAAGTTTCCTTTGGTTGGAATTTCAACTATTGCATCGTGTTTCGTTGAATATTCCATTTTATTTGTTAGAAATTTAACCACTTGGTTAGTTGAAGATTACCCTTTATTAGTTATGGATGAACTTTTTCAACTTCAAGCGCAACTGTTTTTGGTAGAAATCTAATTTCTTCAATTGGAGAATTTGACTATTTGGTTGGAAATTCATCTTTTTGGGTTGGGAATTCAACTATTTTGATTAAGATTCAAATTCTTTGTCAAGCAACTTATTCTTTGTTGAAGTCATCTGTTCTGGTCCAAAAATCAATTCACTTCTTGGGAATTCGTATATTTGGAATGGAACTATCTTTCATGGTGGGAAAGTCATCTTCCTTGGTTGGATATTAGTCTTCCTTGGTTGGATATTCATATTCCTTGGTTGGAAATTTACTTTTTCGTTTTTAATTTAACTGTTCTTAGAACATTAGCTTTTTGGTCAAAACATTGAACTTTTCGGTTGTTAGCACAACTGTTTATTACACAGTTACATTTTTTGAGCCAAAAATTAGTCTTTTTGGTTATAAAATTTATATCGGGCTACGTTAATTCAAAAGGGAGGAAGGGCGAATTAGGAGAGTGAAGAATCCAAAATTGGTAACTCACTTTATGGATAGAGGTTTCTGAATCGTCAAATTCAATTCAGCTCCTATGGTACAGTGCAATGTACAAGTATTGCGAGTTGGCTGTTCCCCTTCTGAATTTTCAAAAATCACGTACATGAATCAAACACTCTCCTTCTCCCTCTTGTGAAAGAGTTTTTTGGGATATACTTAAGATATGCTTAAAATATGCTTTATGTGTAATTCATATACATTTACCTTGCATATACTTCACATAAATACTACAGAAATACTTCAGATGTACTTTATATATACTTTGCATATACTTCAAAAATACCAAAGAAATGCATGATAATATTGTGAATATTAATATTGTAAAAATATTGAAAAGCGATATGTCGACTACTTTAATTTAATAAGTGTGAATTCTCTTTTGGTGAAGCTTCTCCGACTTTAACGAATACATTCTCATCGCGAGTCTCGTGTTGCGCACTCGATCGAAGTTTGTCCAAAACGGTAGAAAAGTTTTGTTGCCTAATTTTCCTAACATGTTGTGTAGTTTTCTAGAAATTCATCTTCTGTGTTAGCCTTAGTCATTTCTTCAAAATTTTAATCACTCCATTTTTATAGTTATTTTTCCTGATTGAAATGAAAACTACATATCCTGTTAAAGAAGTTGATAACATATTTAAAGATATTTTCCTGGTAAAGAACTTGTGTCTATTGGGTCTTTTTTTGGTGCACAAGTTTAGTTCATTCATATTTCACGCACCTTAAATAGTTTGAACAAAAAATGAGTCTTTCTATTCTTTACTATTTATTGTACACCCAAAATTTGAATTACTGATTCCTTGGAAAAACTCGAAAACTTGTAAAGATCATCCTGGAGGGCTCCTAAGAAGAAACATTTTTGTCTTCAAACTTTTTTTCATATCTGGCGTGGTTTGGCTAAACATCCTCATTTTCGTTTTTTAAAAAATAGCTAGTTAACGAACTCGACTCGTCTTTTTAGTCCCTCAAAATGGGTGTCAAAGCACGATCGAATATGATCATTCTTTCGAAAGTTATAGAGTTCACAGATTATTTTCCATTATTTTTTGTGCGAATGAAATTGAAATTTTCGATTTTTCGAGAACATTCAAAAAGTTGCATTAACGATCTTGTAGGGCTCCAAAGAAGAAACATTTTTTTCTTTCTGAGTTTCTTTTCAATCTTTCGTTACTTGGCTAAAAATTCTCATTTTCTTTTATATTTCCGAATTTTGAAAATACCATAACTCTGGTAATTTTTTTTATTTTTATCAACAAACATCATAAGGCCAAATTGTTTCATTTTTCACCTACTTCAAAAAATCGTACTTACAATTTTTGAGTCTTAGAAAAAAAAGTCTAAAAAAATGTTCAAAATGCTCCCCCTTTTCGATTTTTCATCCAAAATAGCTGGTTAACGAACTCGTCCTTTCTTTTCTGGTTTCAAAAAAGTGTGACAAAGGGCAATCCAATCCGAATAGTCTTTCAAAAGTTATAGAGTATGTAGACGACGACGACGACGACGACGGCAGACAGACACCAACGTGAAAACTACTTTTTCGGAATCAGGAGGTCTCAAAACGTGGAGATTTTATCAGTTCCGCGAAAGTTAATTTTCACATAAAACCAATACCTCGTCATTATAATGAAAATGTACAAACATTAAACAGTAGAGAACACACTTTTTGTAATATATAATACACAGTCTCACTTCTCATACATGTGGTGAGCAATTGGAAACAAGGATTCGACCAGCACATACATTCTAAATGGCTTTTAGAGTTTTGGGGTCACACGGACATCAGGATCGTGATAAGCCACTCAAAAAAAACAATGGTGCGTAGTTTGGAGAACCGCTCCTAGTCGGAATACCGGCTGGATGATTCAAAAGAGAATTTGACCTTCAGATGACCTCCAGATGACTTCCAGATGTCGTTTTGATACAAACATGAAAGTGTTTCTGGACGTAAAATTTTCCTTTCTCCCAGAATCCGGGGTCAAAAAAATTTTTTTTTTCTTCAAATTGAGTGGTTTGACCTTCATTTGACCTTGACCCAGACGAGATGGGGTCAAGCGGACAGAGTTAAAAAGTATCAATAGACAATGATGGCATATATGGCTGTTGACAGGTTGAAAATATGATTTTTTCCATATTGAATAGCTGGGTTATAC
>WSXT02223998.1:0-16715 GCA_011762715.2 Neuroterus valhalla | reverse complement strand
GGAGGAAAAGAACTGTAGTCTACAGCGATATCCTAACATTTCCACTGGCGAAGCAGACAATTTCGATGAACTGATTGAGTCAGCAACTAGTCACTGTCTAATAAGAAAAAATCGCTGTTTGAACAGTGAAATATACTGTTTGAACAGCAAATGACTGCGTCACTGGCACAAACAGTACAAATTCAACTGTTTTAGATTGAGAGAGCAGAATTTGACTATTTATTCCAAAAAAAACTTTTTTGTAATTAGTCCAAATAAAAACTGTTTAATGTTTTTATTTGTGATCGATAAGTTCCACCAATTCTTAGAGGATCCATCTTCTTAGATTACAAGTTCAAGGATTTGGTTTGGAATCGATTTTCTGGTTGGAAATTCATATTTTTGGATTAAAAATTATGTAACTTCAACTTTTCAGTAGATGGTTAGATTTCGCGGTTCTAAAATTTGTGTTTTTGACCTAAAAATTAATTTGTTTTATTGAGAGTTTGTTTCTATTGTTTTAAATCCAGAATTCTACTATTTATTACAAAATAGACTTTTTTATTAGGAATCTATATTTTTTAATAATATGCCCCAATATTTTTCAAAGAATTCATTTTTTTGGATTGAAAGTTTCAAAATTTGGTTGAAATGAATTTCTGGTTAGAAATTCGTATTTTCTGGTTGGAAAGTCTTTTTCTTGCCTCAAAAGCTCAAATGTTCCATTTGAAGTTCATATTTCCGGGTTGAAAATTTGATTTTTCCCAAACCAAATTTTTTTTAGTTAATAGTTCGTTTTTCTCGGTTCAACAATTCGTGTTTTTGGTTTAGAAATCAATTGGTTTTGTTAAAAGTTTTTCTTGGTTATTTTTTATTTCAGACTTCGACTATTTATTAAAAAATAGACGTTTTTAGAATAAATTTATATTTTTGAGCAATGTGTTCAAACAATTTGTAGAAATTTTCATTTTTTTTTTTAAAGTTCCACGATTTGGTTGGAATCAATTTCTTGTTAGATATTCATATTTTTTGGTTGAAAAGCCTTCTTCTTGGCTCAAAAACTTGAATGTTTCATTCAAAATTAATATTTTCCGTTTGAAAGTTTGAATATTCTCATAGAAAATTTAACTTTCTGGTTGGTAGTCCGTTTTTTCAGTTTGAAAATTCGTGTTTTTGGTTTGAAAATCAATTTTTTTGGTAAGGAGTTTGTCTATACGGTTTTTATTTTCAGAATTCCACTATTCATTATAAAATAGTCTTTTTAGAAGAATTTTTATTTCTGAATGAAATGTTAAATAAATTTGTAAGAAAATCCATTTTTTTATATCAGGTTCTATGATTTGGTTGAAATTTACTTATTGCTAGAAATTCATATTTTTCAGTTGAAAATTCTTCTCTGCTAGAAAATTCAAATGTTTCGTCGAAAATGCGTATTTTTGGATTGAAAATTTGAATATTTTTATAGCAAATTCAATGTTTCGGTTAATATTTTTTTAAGTTTGAAAATTCGTGTTTCTGGCCTAAAAATTAATTTCGTTCGTGAAGAGTTTGTCTTTGTTGTTTCAATTTCTAAATTCGTCTATTTATTACACAATAGACTTCCTTAGTAGGAATTTATATTTTCATCATTTTCAGAGCAGAGCAAATTCAACTTTTTGGTTGGAAGTTCATTTTATCCGGGTTGAAAACTCGTCTTCTTGGCTTAAAAATTTATTCGTTTTTTTGAAAGTATGTTTTCGTGATTGGTTGAAATGTTAACGTTTTCATAGAAAGTTCTTTTTTTTGGGTTAAAAATTCTATTATGCTGTAAGAGATTTACCTACTCGGTTGTAGACTATCATTATTCTTGAAAATTCATGTTTCTGGGAGGAAAACATTCTTTTTCTCAATGTGTAAAGTCAAACTGTTTCATTGACAATCCAATCATCTTTGAGGAAATTGAAATATTTAACTATTTGATCAAAACTCCATTTTTATCGAATATACATACATTTAGGTTGAAAATTTGTTTTTTTTTTTGTCCCAAAAGTCCACTTTTCTGTCAAATTTTCATAATTTTCATAAGAAAATTACCTGTTTGGTTTGAAACGCATATTTTTCGTTGAAGCTTGATATTCTCGGCTTCCAAAATGAACTGTTTTTGTAAAAAATTTAACTTCTTGGTTTGAAAATTTGATTGTTTCGTTAGCATTTCATATTTGCGGATTGAAAATTTAAATTTTGCCTCGAATTTTCAACAGTTGTGGTAGAAATTCAATTGTTGAGGTGAAGAATTCGAGTGTTTTGTTAAAAATCAGGTTCCTGGTTAAAAGTTTCAATGTTTTTGGAGAAGATTCAATTATTTGCTTGAAAATTATAATTTTTCTTGAAACGAAATATTTCCAGCTATTTGATTTAAAAATTCATATTTTTCCAACAAATCGTCAAATTTTTTCGAAAATCAACCGTGTTTATTGGAAATTTCTCTTTTGGGGCTAAAAATGAACTGTTGGGTCAGAAATCAACATTGTTGTTGCAAATTTATATTCTTCGTTCAAACAAATAAACTATTCGATTTAAATTTGTTGTTAATTGAACCTCTGGTCGAAAGAAATGGATTTCCAACAAAACAATTGTAATTCAAACTCGAAAGTATGAATTCTTGAAGAAAAAATTAATTTTTGAACGAAGAGTTTAATTTTCCAAGAGAATTATCAAATTTTCAACAAACAGTTACATTCCAAAGAATTTCAAATGCCCACGAAAATAAATGAGTTCGAAACAAATCTGTTGAAAATTTGAGGCAGAAAAGACCAATTTCCAATCCCAATATGAATATCCAACCTGTATGCAAATATTCAACCAAATGGTTTCATTTTCAACCTAAAAAAAAGAATTTTTTAAAATAGGTAGAATTTTTTAGGGAATTCGATGGAATCTCAAGAACGATAATTTATCAACCAAATAGGTTGATTTTTCAAGGATGTATTCAATTTTCAACAAAAAAGTTAGAATTAGGACCCAAAAAGGTAACTTTTAAACTTGATAGAAAATTATAATTTGCACCCAATGGTTGAATCTGCTATGGAAATAATAAGATTTTCAACCAAAATTAGGAATTCCCAAGTGGAAAGTTGATCTTTTATGAAAAAAAAACCGTCATGGCAAGTTTGTTCTCTGAAAATATGCGTGTTCAACAAAAATGATGATTTTAAACCAAATGATTGAATATTCCCTGAAGTTGAATTCCATAAAGAAGTAATTGAATTCTCAACGAAACTTTTGAAATTCTAAGGTTGAAAATTGAATTCCCATCCAGAAATATAAATGATAACCAACCAGTGGAATTTCCCATAAAACAAGATGAATTTCCTAAAAAAAAAGAAAAATTTTGAATCTAAAAATAATCATTCAGACAATAATTCGATTCCTAACTAAAAAGTTCAATTTCTGAAAAGAGAAAGAAAAGGTGCACACAAAAAGTGGTTTTGAAAAAATGAAAAAAAATGTGCACTTCCTACGTATAGTTTAAATTTTTCTAGGAAGCTTCGTGGCAAACAATTACTTGCATATTTTATTTCCGACCACATACATTGCTGTCTCCCTTGCTTACCTTTTATGTGCTTTCCTACACAATTTATGGGTGAGTGTAGGTGTGTAGAGAATCGATATTTTAGCGACATTATTCAGAGCTATGGGTGTTATCAATGGATTTGCAGTGCTTGGTATAATAAACCAAAAAAAGTTTTGAAATTGCATGAGAATATTCTTAAAAATGAGGAATTGTTCTTAAATCTTACATAAAGTTCTCTTAGATTGATTAAATATCCTTTTTTGAATAAATTTGGAATTATTTATTATGTACGTGCCAGCACTAGAAGTCAAAATGTAACAAATGAAGCTGAAATTTTCATGTCTAATTCTGTACTTGCACCCACTGTGCTATATTCAAGAATATGAATCTTTTCTAGTTTATGTCGATATTTTGACTTCATTGATCTACTAGCATGTTGATAAAAACTTTGTTTAATGAGAGGAATTTTTTTATTCCAAGAAAATCCTCTTTTCAAAACGAACTTTCTCCCGGCGATGCCAGGCATTATCAGGTGTGAAAAACTGGTAATACCAAGAATAAGGATTAAGTATAAACAAATTGAAAATTTATTTTGATGCTAGTGGTAGTAAATAAATAAATATGAACATTACATAACCTACTTACTTGAGAAGTTATGATTCATAAAGTTTGTTTTGTTTTCGAAGGTTACAGATAAATGTCAAAATTTTCTATTATTGTTTGTTGCAATATTTGTGTTGTTTCTTGTTCTACTCCCTAGCACGTAAAAGCATTTTTTTATGTTAAATTTATTATAAATTTGGGCAGAACTTTACCTTTGCTGTGCTGCATGTCCAGGAGTGAGGTTACGTTCGAAACGCTCCTATAGTGAAAAACTGCAACTAAAGTAAAACGCGGGAGATTCTGAAAACACAAGACAAGAAATGATGTCATTATTGTTCATTAGTTTTGATTATTGTATAATGACAAACTTCGCAGAAGAAATTCGTGTCGAACATTTGTTAACGGTATTGTTATATTCGACCATTTGGAACATCTCCTCAAATTTTTTGCCTATTTTATTAAGAATTTATCTCTATTTGTGTGATGGAAGAGTTTATATTAAAAATATTTTTTGTGTTGGAATAAAAATGATCACATTTTACGTTGGGAAAACATGAATTTCAGGTTAAACGCATAAACTGTTCAATCAAAACTTGATGTAACTTTAACCATTTTCTGGAAAGTTAATTTTTCTTCAGAATAAACCTAAACCTAAAATGAATTTTCTCGTGGGAAATTCGTGTTTGGTTGGACATTTAACTAATTTAGTAGAAAATCAAACTACTTGGTAAAGTTCAAACTGCTAATTTAGAAATTCCTTATTCGAATTTCTACAGAAATTCCTTTTTTTTTGTATAAAATGAATCTTCTTGGCTAAATCCAGCTGTCTAGGTTCAAATTGCAACTTCTTTGTTGATAGTCAAGCTACTTGATCAAAATATCCAATTATAGACCAAACACTGAGGTACCATAACAACAAAAAAGTTTTCAGGATTGTCAATCTTTTATCAGACTAAATTTCTCGAGTCTGGAAATGTTGTTATATCCTAAAATTGCACATCGGATTCTTGTAAAATATAAATTTCTGCCTTGAAAAACTCAGTATCTAATTGACTCTTCGGAATTTGTAAATCTTGTTCAAACAATGAGGATAATGATCCTTAGATAACAATTTTCGGTATAAAACTGTAACGTAACCTTGAATTGTTATGAGTTGTGAATCTCCTTCAGAACATAATTTTTATTGTTTTGTAGATGTTTATTCCTGACATTCACCAATTCGCTTGCAAATGCTAATTTTTCTCGTTAAATGATAACTTTTCCCTTCAAGAATTTGTACTTTTCAAAAAAAAGGATATCAAACAAACAAGGATATAATAATAAAATGTATTCCAAGTTTCTAAAGTCTTGAAACAAGATTCAGGTACACATCTGAGGAAATGATAATGTTGTTAGACAGTGATTTCCTTTCACTGAGCTTTTTTGTGTCAGACGCGTGTTGCCATTTCAGAGGCAAATGGAGCAGTTTTACTTCACCCGGTACAAGATGGCTTCTATCATCTGTTTCCCATTTAACGTGACGAGACACAATAAATCAGATTTTCCCGCTCAGGCGTGATCAAAACGCTTAAGCGATTTTTAAATTTTGCACGAGAGGGCAGGAGACAAAACGGAGAACAAAAGTAAGAGATTTATTTTATCAAACTATTGAAAATTGAAGTCAAGTTTGCTTTCAAAAGCTCATGCTTATTCGAAATTCCGAAATTATCAGCAGTTCCGTACCTTAGACTTTTCTTTTGATCGATTGATGAAAAATCCAAGAGGTTCACAACTTTCTCTACTTATCAAGGACATTTTCAAAATAATCGCATGCCATTCGGTATGAAAAATGCGCTCGCCACACTCCAGAGGATGATATAAAATGTGTTGAGAAGCTCAACAGGCGGGAAGTGTTTTTCTCATATGCAATAAAACACTTACTGAGCTTGTGAACCTAAATCAATGTTTATTTGTCCCCTGCAAAACCGTTGTGGAAATGCGATTGTTTGGGGTTAGGTTGACCAAAAAAGGTTCTAGACTGATGCAAAAGCTACACCAAAAATAAGAAAAGTGTAACCAGCCGAAAATGCTATGTGAGATGAGGTCGTAGATGCTCGGATAGAAAACAGACTAGGTAGGATGAGAGGGGATAGGAGAAGATGAAGAAAGAGAGATGAAGACACGTATTTCAGGAACTGCAAGCAACGCTTTTGAGTTTCATTGATCCTTTTCCATCGAGGTGCGCCGAGGGAGAACAAATTCCTTTGAACTCCCTAAGGAACCTTGCCCCGATGTGAGAACCATAAAAACCATGAATGCTTCTTCCTCGTCACCGACCCTCAAACCCTACACACCCTCTTTCTCTCGCTTACTCCTCCTTACTTCCTCTCAATCCTCCTTACTCCTCCATTTTCCTGTTGCCACCATCCGCAATCCCCATGAGAAACTTCATTCGCCAAATACACCATGTTGCTTCCATCAGGATGCGGAATTTCTATGGCGAGGGTGAGGATGCGACGTGATGCATCAGGTGTCGAGACTCTCGACTTTCCCCACCCTCTCCAAAAAACAACAATCTCGGGATGAATTCCATTTTGCGGCGAATATTCAAACTTTTGGATCGGTTTTTTTTTGTACACTACTATGACCATTCAGAAGTTGAATTTCCCATGTGTTGAAAAAAGGCAGTTTTGATTTCTATACATTCTATACAATTAGATGCTTCCTCAATGAAAAAAGTATTCAAGGCAAAAAAGATTATCTTAAGAAAAGAGGCCAATCTTCAACGAACAAAAGATGTATTTTTGAACAAATAGTCAAGTTCCTGAACAGACTTGAATTTCCGCTTACAAAAGACGAATACGAGAATAAGGCGAAAGTAGCGAATTTCGATGAAAAAAATAAGCACAACTCAACATTTTAAGAGATTTCATCTTTGTCCATCAAATAGGCGCCACTGCTATTCCTCTATATGAAAATGTTGGAAATCCCATCTCAAAATTCAATTTCTCAAGAAAACAGAAACTCTACCTGAAGAACTCTAACATCAAATCTATTAGGTACAACATTTATCACATATCTAACATCACTTCTATAACTTTACCAACCACAGAGAAAATTTTCCAAGCCCTTTCATCTCTACTTGTTCGATATCGCTCATAGAGAAATGGAACGAGAATCTTGCTACAAACACAGGTCGTAGTTCCTCCAGTGAAAAGACTATTCCCCTTCTTTCTTGGTGTTTCCATTTTTCGAATGAACACGTGGTACTCGGAATGATGGAAGTACTACCAAGTACCACGAGGGGCAAGTAGCAGAATCGTTTCGGAGCGGTTACAAAGCTCAACGACCAATGCTTCACTGCAGCTTGCGTAACTCGTAGTCCACCACGCCGCGCCGACTGACCCACATTCATGAGCTTTATTTAAACCGGTTTCCTTATCGACTCTGGCTTTTGGTTTCGACTTTCGACCTGCCGCTTCGTCATCAAAGAGAACTTAGTTCTTCCTCGACTCATCAGTGTCGATCAGTCGAACGAGAACATTTGTTTACGAGGGACGACGCGTCAATTGGAAGAAATATGGCTGTCAAGAGTACTTCAGTTTAATGGAGCTTTTCTCAATACTGAGTTCTTATTTCTAGACTTGGAAAATAGATTTACTGCTGAGTAGATTACTGTTGAGACATACTGTTCCACTAAAATTGTTATTTCTAGCAACCTCTGATCTGACTCACTCAAATTCTACTACTTGAAAGAAGAGATCACCAAATGCTGAATCTATTATCACTTCACAAGATAAAATAAGATGAAAATCCATCAGACACCTATTTTCTATTTTCTTCGGGAGGACCTTAGTTTCTAAGATATCGAGGTTTGAATGTTTAACCTTGAACGCTTGGCTCAAGTCAGGGCTCGAAGCTGAGCTGTGGCGATCGGGCTCATACTGACGCTGAGCGCTCAAGGTCGATTGTACAAACCTTGCTGTAACAGAAACTGGAGCCTATGGAATCAAGGGAAAAATCACGTATTGGATCAATTTGTATCTTCCTTAACCCTTTAAAGCCTTGAACGAATCGGTGAACTGAACCTCGCGACCTTTTTAGTTAGTCTAGAATACGGTGAATCTCTCATTGCAGAATGGGCAACATGATGAAGAATTGACTCGAAATTTGGCAACCAACTCTAGTTTTAGGAGCACTTTAACGGAGATCCATCGATTCCACCTGAATGGCTTCCGGTTCTGATCTCGCTCGCAATATATACTCTGTGCAGTCACGGATTCGAGTCTCGATAGACCCCATTGGGCTCGTCTAGGTAATAATTTGCTTCCCGATTGCTGGCCTTGCTGTTAGACGAAGAGAACACGTGCTTGATTTACGATAGCGACTCCTCTCGTGTTCATTCGAATCCTGAGTGCGGAAGCACGAATGACTCCAGTAGTTACGTGCCTTTCGGAGTTGAGATAGGCCAGACTCATCACATAACGGGGATTAGGAATAGTTCTTTTTTGGAAATCGCTTCAACTTTTTGTTATAAGATTGATTTTCGAATTTGACGCCTTTTGTCTAGGAAGGGATATGTCTTAGGTTATTCTCGCTCTTCTAAACTTCATCAAATATTGACCAAAATCGATGAATCAGAAGGGGATAGAAGGTATTCCGCAGAGCATTGCTTGGAGAAGGCCCAAAACAATCCTTAGGGATGGTCACTCAATATTAGGAACAAGCACTAGTGACCCCTAGGAATAATAGATCCATGCTTCTAACGAAGAATAATAAACTTCAACACTGATGGATAAAATCTTAGAAATTGTTTACAACAACTTATAAAATGGTAAATTACAGTAACTAAACAATCCTAAGCAATATTCATAAAGAATCTTAAGAAAGAACCACTGACAATCGTTTACATGGACAACTATAAACTATTAGCATATCACAAAAACCATTCCTGGAAATGGTCTCGAACGACACTTGGTAGCATTCCGTAACAACAGTTGCCAACTGACAATAACAACATCTGAACAACGACAAACCAAGATTTTGGAAGCGGCTTATCTTTCAAAATGCCTATAAACCAGCTTTATCAATAGACGCTGTTACAAACTACTGACAGCAAACAGTCGTTTCCAATGTTCCCTAACTATCCCAAGAAATTGAAGTCTATTGCTAACTTATCAAAACAACTTTTAGGAGTTTTCCTAAGCACTTTTTAGTTACGGTCACCGACAATGGTAAACGAAGATAACTATGAACCATCAACAACTCACAATAACAATTTTTAGGAATGATCTTGAACAATACCTAGTAGTATCCAGTAACAGCAGTTATCAAATAACAATGACAACATCAAACAACGATGAACTGAAATCTTGGTAACGGCTTGTCTTCGAAATGTTCGTGAACGTGCTTTAACAATGGTCACTGTTACAAACGATTAACAGGGAATACTTACGACCCACAAGAGTTACTTGAACTATTCACAACGAATAATAACAACTCATAGCAGTCTTCATGATCAACGTTTAGTTAAAGTTACTGACAATTGTAAACCAAGATAACAAAGAAGCATTTCTGATTTGTAATAACAATTTCTAGCAATGGTATACAGCAGTAATAAGTAGCAGTAAGTATTAGCAGCCAACAAAGAATAATAACAACCTCAAGAAACGATAGATCGAATTTTCAGGGACGATCAATCGTTAGGAATGGTTTCGAACAAGCTTTGACGATGATCATGATCACAAACCCGTAATGACGAACTTTATCTAATCCTGAAAATGTCTACAAACAATTCCGGAATTTCAGAAATATGTCTTCAGAAATGTGTGAAAAAGAAACCATTAAAACAAATAGTAGCAACTAATAATAGTTGCTAAAAGCCATCGATAACGGACGTTAAGAACTTCTAGCAGTCTTGAAAAAGAAACCTCAGCAATGGTTACTGGAAGTTGTTAGAGAAGATAACTGGGGAATAAACATTTCACAATAACAATACCTAGAAGTGGTCCTAAACAATACTTTGTAGTAGTATGTAACATCAGTACACGAAGAAAAATGACAGCATCTGACAACGATAAATCAAATTTTTAGGAACATTCAATCCATAGAAATGGTCTGGAACAAGCTTTGTTTATGATCCCTATTAACAAACCATTAGGAGCGAAGAAACACAATCCATAACGATGGTAACCAAACATTCCATCAACGGCATTCATATTCCTTCATTAGTATAGAAGGGAATCCAATGTAACGAAGGGTTACAACTGTCATCAGTAACCGAAGATCATTAACGACAAACAATGACGCTCTCCTGAAATTCCTCTGATAATTCCTTAGTTATGGTTAATAAAAATCGATAACAAAGCACAATATGAACTCCAAGCTGCGGTCGCTATAATAATGCACTACCAACCATCATTAAGTAACTATCACAAACCGTAGCGTAGAACTAAAACGATGCTAAGTAACGGATAGTGACAGCAGTCAAAAACGCACAATAACAACCACTCAAAATGACAAATCAAAATCTTAAAAAAGCTCTCTCGTAAACTTTTTTGTATTGCACCTTCTTCTTGTTGAATTTTAAATCAGAGAAAACAACTCTTCGAGAATAATACTTGTTATTGGAATTCAAGAAGGGGTCATTTAATTTATGGGCGTTGGCAAAGCTCCACTTGGTACGGGGGGAATCTTGAGGGCTCATAAAAGCACCGTTGAAAAGAAGCAGAAATAATGGACTTGTAAATTATCCGGGTCAATCAAAGCTGATCCATTGTAAACGTTCTTCTTCATATGAATGGTAGTGGAACCAGTAATCGGCCATCAACCATTGACCGGCACCATTGGTCGGACACCAAACGATGATCGGCACCAGTTTCCGGTCACAAACCAATTATCAGTACCAGTATTCAGCCTCCAAACAATTATCTTCAGAAGTATTTGGTCACTTAGCAATAATGAACACCAGTGGTTAGCCACAAATCAATGCTCCGAAATAGTATTCAACCACAAAGCAATGGTTGGAAACAGTATTTGGACACAAACCAATTATTCGCAACAGTATTCGGCCACTCAGAAATGGTAAGTGGCTACGGTGCTATGGAACAATGGTGAGCACTTGTGATCTGCTCACAGTAGAAATGAAGTTTGACAACTTTGTTGATCATGCTCCATATAATGCAGACGTTGCTAGGTGCGTTGTATGCGCCTTCCAATATTAGGCTACGACCCTATACATCCAGGTAGCCTGAATGCATGCAAAGCAGATAATAGTTCTCGTGGTATATATTATGACCACTTTTCTCTGTTATACCCTGGATAGAAGATAGCCATGTATTCTAAGGTTAAAACACGGACACTTTTCGATCCCTTATAATGCTCACTGAAGAACATAGTCCAATTTACGGCTTGAACTTAGCCCGCATTTGTAACGTGATTCACTATCCAGTGTATAATATAGATCAGACGTATATTTGAGATTTCATCCACTATTCAGGGTATAATACAGATCAACCCGCATGAATGATGTCATTCGATATCCAGAGAGTCTACACAGATCAGTATCTGAGGGTCCTCTAATAAGTGGTAATAATCAAGCCACCATTTTGGTCAGGAACCTATAAGAGAAAGAATGGCACACCCTGACATACTTTTTATCCTCATCTTGCTCGTAGGTTTTGGTACCAAGGTAGCCACTTCCATATTTTCACCGTATAGAGGGTCCTTGTTTCACATAAAGCAATCAAAACACCATCTGTACCTCGAAGACCAAGGCGTTAATTCGAAACAGCACCTGTCAAATTACCCCACATGGTTAGAGAATCGTACTCAAAGTGACAAGGTAAAGTAAACAACGTTCAGATTCTACCTGCACTAAAATTTACTTCCAAGTTTTTACTGTGCTGACAAATAATAGCCGGCCACACGTAATTGATTCCAAGATGGACATACATTTAGGAAGTTGATTTTGAATATTTGGTACAAAGAATGATGTCGATGTTATTAAATTGAACTGTCTATAACCACATTATGGAGAGTACCAATCACCGACCGACTGACTGATTTTGCTCTCGTACTAAAATCTCAAACTTTGCCGCCTGGCCGACCTCTGGATTTGTAGATAATTTGCATAAAATCCTCAGCTCGGCCACGAAAGAATGACGTTTGGAGGTTATGTGCCAAGTCTACGTTCATGTACCTATCCATATCGAAAGAACGAGCAGAACCAAAACATCCTCCTGGAACTTCAAAAGATGGTGCTGGTGGTTGTCTCCTAGCCAACATCAGGGAACAAAACTGGCTAACGAAGGGATTTTCGTGACCGAGCTGAAGGAATTTATGTACTTTCCTACCAAATATTTGCTGTTACTCCGCATATCTTGAGGAATAAGTTAATTCACAATAAAATTATTTTATATTCAAATAAATAGGCCAATTTCTTGCCATGTACATCAATTTTCTCAGAACATTATTTTCTCATAAATTTGGAGATGTAAATAAGATTGAATTTTTTATCAACAAGGACGTTGAATATTCCAGTGTTTTCTTAAAAAAAACAATTATTTTCAGGAATCGCCTTCTTCCGTAACAACTTCAATTTATTGGTCGAAAATTCAACTAGTTTGCTTGCAATTTATTCTCATAGCTGAAATAATATCCCTGTTGAAGATTTGACAATTTTGATGGGAGTTCTTATCATTTCAAAGAGAAATTAGGTTTTTTGATGAAAATTGGATTTCAACTTAAAATATTAATATTTTTAAATTGAAAATTCAGATATCTGGTTGAAGAATTGTAGTTAGAAATTTAGCGTTTTGTTAATCATTCATTTTTATTGATCAAAACATATTTCTTACTAAAAATAGTTTTTTCCATTTTTCGAATAATTGTTTTTGAGCAAGACTTTATTTCTCCTTATCGTAAACTATTTGGTAAAAAATTAAATTTTCTTCCAAAATTTTAACTGTTTCGATAGAATTTCCAACTTGATCTTCGAATAGTAAAAGATCTTTTGAATCTTGTTACAAAATCATATCTTCATGTTAAAAATGTAACATTTTTTCAAGAAATTTTTTTGATGGCTTGTGATTCCGACCATTTAGGGAAAAATTGGACGATATTTTGTGAAAATGAAACGTTTTTGTAAAAATAAATATTTTTAGTCTACAAATTCAAGATTGTATGGAGAATCATCTGTTCACCTTGGGAGTATGACACTATCATGGGAAATTAAATTATTCGATGAAAAATGACCTCTCTCTTATTCAAGTTTCCGATTAGATATCCAACCATTTTGTAGATTTTTTGCTGAATAAAATCATCTTTTTTGTTGATAATTTCTTACTCCAGGTTGTTAATTTGACCCGTTATTATGGCTGAAGAGTTCAACAAGTTTGCAGAAAATTCAACTATTTAGTGCAGAATTTCATGTTTGGTTGTAGGTCCGTATTTTCAATTTTTATTTCACAATTAAACAAATTTAGTCGAAAATTTATTTAGTTGAGTGAAAATTGAGCTTTTCGTTTCTGTTCTTGTCTTGAAAATTCGAAAACTTTATAGTAAACAAAATTTAACCACTCGATTGTGAATTAATTCCTTGGTTCTGAATTTATATATTTGGTCCACAAACTCAGCTGTATCATAAAAAATCCGTTCTTTTGTCTTGAAAATTAAAAAATTTGATATAAAATTACTCATCTGTTGAAAATCATATTTATTCATTTTGTTTGCTTCAGAATTCGGAATTTTATTTGGATATTAACTTATTTTCTCGAAAATTAATTTTTTTTTTTGATAGAACATTATTCTTCATTTCGGGAAATTTGTTGCGATCAGGTCGAAAAGTCGTTCAAATGAACTATTAAACTATCTTGTCAATAAGTAGTCTTTTTTTTTTGAATTACTAGGTCAGAATTGGTTTTCGTTTTGTTAAAAATTCATTTTTTGAATGAAAATCCAACTTCCCCATTTTTGTTGGAAACCTTTTTACTTGATTTGCATATTCAAATATTTCAAACATTGAAAAAAAATGTTGTTCTATTTAGCCATGAGAATTCATTTCCTATAGAATTTAGATAAGAATTGAATTGAATCTAGCTTGAAGAAAACGTCAAATAAGAGAAAATGATAGCAAACACATTTTCAACGAGTAATTTGTTTATAAGAAATTTCTTTATTTATAAGGTCCTCAAAAAACTTCGGTAACAATGAATTTTACTCTTCCAAACGTAAGTAATCAAAAATTTTCCTGCACATTCAGCGCTTGCGAGAGAAGACGTCGCGTGGCCGCCTTGAAGCCGTCTGAAGAACTAAATTCTCTGCCACGATACTAGTGTCTCGCATACGACAGATTCTCAATTTTTCAATTTCATTTAAAACAAAAAAATTATAAAATATATTATTCTTGAAAATTGAATAATTTATTATTCATTGGAAGTCAAATTATTCATATTTAATACTGTATATTATGAAAAAAATAATAACTTCAAATTACGAAGTCTAATGATTCAAAATTGATTTAAAGTGAATTGATTCAATTTAATCATGTTTTTAAGTCAGTTGATTCAATTACAATTTGTATGAATCTATGATTAGCACCGCCAATTTCTGAACATTGTCCAATAAAATTTCCCGGGCCAGAAATAGAACCGTTTTCCTGGACGAATGTTATTTTGAAAAAAAAAGTAATTTCTGTCACACTGTGCGAAGGAAGTGCACGACTGCACATCCAGCGCTTGCGAGAAAAGACGACGCGTGGTCACCTAATAGCCGTTTGATGAACTAAATTTTCTACCACAATTCCACTGTTTCGTGTATGACGGGTTTTCATTTCCGAGGGCCACATTACTTAAATAGTTATTTGATAACGTTATTGCTGTCGTGTGGTACTTTTTATGTTTATGAAGGTTGCACTGGAAAGGGACTCAATTTATATTGTAGACAGTAGGTGAAGATTCAATTTTCTTTTCTCTATCTTCACCGATGTGAACATAGAACCGGTTTGTAGACCTTACATTATACTAGAACAAAAAAGTCTTTTTTGTCTCACCACAAGACGGTAGTGCGCAACTGCACATCCAGCGCTTGCGAGAGAAAGAGACACATGCCCGCCTGGTAGCCGTTCGTTGAACTAAATTCTCTACCTCGATACTACTGTCTTGTGTATTGCGGGTTTCCAGTTTGCAGGAACACATCACCTTAACCAATTATCAAAGACTTTATTTATTCCGTTTAAAACTTCGTATGTTCATCAATGTCGCACTGGGAGGGGACTTAATTTAGATGATAGAAACAGTGAAGGTGAAGGTTCAATTTTTTCTGCTCTGTCGTAACTGATGTAAAAATAGAGCCGTTTTGCTGGCTGAATGTTATTTTGAAACAAAGAATGTGATTTCTCTTACACTATGAGATAGTAGTGCACGATTGCACGTCCAGCGCAAGCGAGAGACGGAGACGCGTGACCACCTAGTAGGCGTTCCTTGCACTACATTCTCTACCATGATACTACTGTCTCTAGTATGACAGGTTTTCAGTTTTCAGGGGCACATTATCTGAGCGAATGCTCTAATAACGTTATTGCTGTCGTGTGACACTTTGTATGTTTATCGAGGTCGCGCTGAAGAGGGACTCGGTTTAGATACTGGACACAGTGTGGGCGACGGTTCACTATTTTCTGGTCTGTCGTCACCGATGTGAAAATGGAGCCGGTGAGTTACGTGTACACGTCGCTTTGGAGAACCAAAATACCCGTACGCGTGGGCCACTAACGCGTTGATAATATTCGGCGCGCATCATGAAACATCCACCAGGCAAGGGCATCATGTGGGTACATTATTCTATCGAGATGTCCATCAAATTGACACAATGCAATTTGTTGGACTAGAAGGTAATTTTCTTTTTATTTTCTCGCAGATTATTATTATTATTATTATTTTTTTTTTTTGACATGCATATCAATCGCGCGCATTGCACCCATTTCACCTTCTGTGTGTAGGAAGAAACTGTTCTAATGCAACACAAATGTTGATTCATCAGCCTGTTGGGAATATTATTATAAATGAAGGTTGGATTTCCGAAAAAACAAATTTTTATGCAAGCAAGCTAGAATTTTCGGAACAGAAAGACGTATCTTTCAGAACAAATTTGCAAACCTACAAGATGAATTTTAAGTCGGAAAAGGCAAATTTAAAAAAAAATGTTCAAAAAATATTCAATGGAATAGCCGTATTCTCACTTCGATAGTTGAATTTCCAATATAACAAAAGGTTTTTATAACAATATAGTTAATTTTTTTTCGAAAGTTTCATTTTCAACAAAAAAAAAAAGGCATTTTCAACAGAGAAGTCCACTTAAAAAATGGAAAAAATCAAATTTAATTACCTACAGTTGTTTTTACAACGAGAAAAATTTATTCAGAACCGAGAAGTATGAGTTTCCATCCGTAAATGACAAATTCTCAACATCCCCTTCTCCTTTCTCCTTTCCTTTTCTCCTTTTTCCTTACCCCTTTCTCCTTTCTCCTCCCTCCTCCTCCCGCCTCCCTCCCTTCCTCTCCCCCCCCCCCCCCCCCCCCCCCCCCCCCCCCCCCCCCCCCCCTCCC